>VYZW01051862.1:0-12130 GCA_013401315.1 Balaeniceps rex
TATGTCTGAATAATAATACTTACAACTCAACTCATGTTTTATTCAGAGGATTAGGTTGGTTTGGCAGTTTCACACCTTCAGGCATGATTTAATTAATATTATGATGTAAGCTAATAGGTTCTTTTTTTTTTTCTTTCTAGTGACTACACTTAGGTGATGAAAGGCTTTACTATAACGTAATGCTGCAACATCTGGTCTCCTTCACTTTCTATCAGAATCATCAGGCGTACTAAACAGATGAGTAATTACGATGAAGACCCTACTGTTTAGTACAAATTGAATTTCCAAGCATATTTCTAGGATTTTCTGGTTTCTGGCATACAGGTTAATGTCAAGTGATAATGATCATCTCCCAGTGACTGCAGAAAAAGGAAAAGCTTGAAGCAAGCTAAGGCTCACCATGACAGTACATACCTCACAGTCCTAGCAACACTGCCTCAACATGCTCTGTTTCACTGTCAAAAGGAGAGGCAACAGCTGCAGTTTCATCAGCTGGGTACAGCGCCCTTGCCTCTCAAGAAAGATGAGCATCAGCATCTGTATCAAGAAAAAAAACGTAATGAAGAACAATGTGTGGTAACCTATAAGCAACTTAGCGGGTTTTTTAAGATTTTCTGGGAGGAATGAGGTAAAACCTGAAGACAGAACTAAGCCATAAAATATGAATCCCTGTATTGGTAAACATTAAACTTGAGGCTATGCATTATTCTTCTGTTGATATTGCAGCAGCATGGAGAGGGAAAGTGTCTCTGGTAAGGCTCCAAGGAGATACGCAGTCAGAAACAATCCCTTGCTTGAAGTCTCTGTAGCTCAAACAGATGAGTCAGGACGGGGTTTACTGATGCCAAGCATGAGTTTAGCAGAAGAGGCAACGTCAGGATTCATCTTGCCTTAATGACATGCCACTGTCTGATGTATTATGAGATACTGTAGTCTGACTGACTTTGGTCTTGTTTCATGATAGACTCAAATGAACCAAAAAAACCCCCACAAGATAATAAAGCACTAACGTTTCTAGCCCCAAAGCCAAGAACTACAGAGTCTCTGTCTCCTGGGTTTTATAGCACAGAAGACTCTCATATACCTCAGGTTTGATGCAGCAAAAAGAAAAGCTTGCTCGACAACCGAGCCTTCACCCACTGCCAGTGAGACAAACACTGGATTTCAGTAAGCCTTGGAAAAGGTGGAAGAACCTGGACACTGGAGTGCTCACAGCCTACTACCCTTTCCCATGCTACTAGCAATACACAAAAGACTATATTCAAACCAAACATTAGTACATATCTAAATTACTGTATTGCCCACAACCATTGAGGTACTGCTTCAGTAATGTCTTAAATATGTAGGAGAAGCAGGAAGAAATATAACTTCATCAAAATTTAATGTAAGCCACACAGTGGATTAAAGTTAGATACAATTAATTTTAGTTTCTTAGAGATGATAACACTTTTACCTTCTTACTTGGGCAATAGGGAGCCTGGTGGACATGGAAGAACCTAACCTCCAACGGGACTTAATCTGCCGTTTAATGTCAATACCTTCCCCAGTGGCCCTGCAGCACAGTCTAATCTTCAGGTGCTTCTGGAAACTATGTAGTTCACTGACTCCTTTTGAAAGTTCTTCAGTGCATGAATAAATAATAATAAGAAATAATAAGAAATAGCCATATAAATAATATAAAACCATAATAAATAGCTCTTCTGCAGCTTCCATCCTGCACTGGAAGGCTGAGCACAGCCTGGTTAAAGGCTAGATATGTAGCAGCACACAAGAGAAGGAGCTTGAGAGAAGACGGACTTCTGCTATTAAGCCTACTTCTGGGTACACTCCAGTTTGTTGCTGCTGTTGGCTTAACACGTACATCATCCAACAGTGACCAGATAGTTTCACTTAAGCTGCCAAACAGTTTTCAGATTTGGGTAAAGTGACTCTAATGAGGCTTTCCTACATGGCAGCAGACAAAAATGATCCTAAGAAAGCAAAACTGTATTTACCACAGTTAAAGTCAGCTCGGCCTCTCTCCCATGTTCTCATAAAACCTCTCCTAAACAGATTTTACAACAGGTTTCTCTCTCCCTTGAAAGCCATGCTGTGATTCACTGGCCAGTGATGGAGAAGTCGGCTTTGGCCCCATTGCTGCTGCAGCTGTTGTTTGGTTGTGCATGGGTCAGCCAGGCCTGCTAGCTCTGCCTGCTATTGTGATAATTATCAAGGGTAAGATAGGTCTTCTGCAATGGCTCAGATTTTGCCTACCTCACTTGGGGAGTATAACTCGTTAGCTTAGAAGACCAGCAGCATTAGGCCTCTCCAAACAGAAAGAATTTGCCAATCAACAGAAAGAGACAGTCCCATTCTGGTGGGCAATTCAAATCATAGCATGGGATGAATGACTGTGATTTCTCCCACTGTCTGGAGGCCTCTTTGTCTCCAAATTGCCTGTCAAACAAGTCCAGGACAACCAGGTTCAGAGGCTTTGCTGACATCAGGATCTATCACATTGGCAACTTTCCTCTTATCTGCAAGACCAGACATGCTGTCAAAGGAGAAAATTGTATCGGTTTGATATGATTTATTCTTGACAAATCCATATCAGCTGCTTTCTGTCCTTTTAATATGTTCTTGGGAGCTTGTAAATGTATTTCTTAATAATTTACCTAAGAATCTTTGCCCAAGTTGAAGCTGTTCCCCATGGTCTCATTTTCCCTTTTTACAAAAACATAGGGTGTCTGACCTTCCCGGGCTCTTGGGACTTTCTTCAGCCTCTGTGAATCATTAAATATTGTATTGTGGGCCTCATGAGGCCCTAGCAATAAAATCTGGTAGCAAAGAATTGGGTTTTAAGAGCTGCTTAAGGGATCTTGCCACTCTGTGTGCCCCCTCCCCCGGTTAAATTAGTGATAAATATCTGTCCTATATCCCAGGTCATTTTTAGTTCTCTGTGATTTAAAAAAATACTTGCAGAGCAATCAGATGGGACAGCACAGGCGCAGGACCCCAGAGGGTCCCAAGCTATTAATTCTTTAAACAACTGAAAGTTTGCTCTCCTAAAATTGAGGACTCTTCACCTGGCCCATATCCCTCAAAATATTCCATCAGAGCATGATGATTGCAGCCCAGGCTGCCTCCAATCTTGACATCTCTCATTAGTTTGTCTGTGTTGGTAAGCAAACAGGTCTGGTAATGCTTCTCCTCTGGTTGGGCTTTCCATCACCTGGATTAAGAAATTATCCTCGACACACTCCAGGAATCTCCTGGACTGCTTACAGCTTGCTGTGCTGCTTTTCCAGCACATGTCAGTGTGGCTGAAGTCCCCCAGCAGGATCAGAGCCTGTGAGTGTGATGCTTCCCATAGTTGATGTAAGAACACTTTCTCAACAGGTTCCCCTTGGTTGGGCGGCCTTCAGTAAACACCAGCCACAAGGTTTCCTTTGTTGGTTTGACCACAATTTTTACCCATAAACTCTCAACCTGTTCATTGATGTTTTTCAATGACAACTCCGTGCTATCCACTTTTTTACACAGAGGGTAAACCGCCCCCCCCAACTTCCTTGGCTGTCCCTTCTGAACAGTTTATAGCATTGATTGCAGTGCTCCAGCCATGCAATTTGTCCCTCTACGTTTCAGTGATAGCAATTAGACCATAGCATTCTAGCTGCACAGTGGCTTCCAGATCTTCCTGTTTATTACCCGTGCTGTGTGCATTGGTACAGAGGCACTTCACCTGGGCTATCAACCATTTCACCTTTTTAAATTAACTCACCCTAGTTCCTTTGAGGCATTTCACAGGTGTTTCTGTGTTGGTTCCTAATACATCAGCAGCCCTTGGTTCTTCTCTGTTGCTCAAAACTCCATCCCCTTTGCTGCTAAACCTAGTTTAAAGTTCTCTGTATAAGTCTGGCCAGCTTGTTGGTGAACACCCTTCTGCCCTACTTGGTCATGTGAATCCCATCAGCCCACAACATACCTCATTTCCCAAAGGTAGATCCATGATAATAGAAACCAAAACCTTGAGTATGGCACCAGCCATGCAGCCAGGCATTCACCTTTCAATTTGTCTCCTCCTTCCTGAACCCCTTCCTTTGACTGGGAGAATAGAGGAGAACACCACCTGTGCTCCAGATCCTTTTAACATTGCTCTGATGCACATATAGTCTCTTTTGAGCATTCAAAGCTTGCAAGTGTGGCACCCATCTACAAGAAGGGCCGGAAGGAGGATCCGGGGGACTACAGGCCTGTCAGCCTGACCTCGGTACCTGGGAAGATCATGCAGCAATTCATCTTGAGTGAGCTCAACAGGCATGTGCAAGTCACCCAGGGGATCAGGCGCAGCCAGCATGGG
The DNA here is from genome assembly GCA_013401315.1 of Balaeniceps rex. NCBI lineage: Eukaryota > Metazoa > Chordata > Aves > Pelecaniformes > Balaenicipitidae > Balaeniceps > Balaeniceps rex. The sequence continues at coordinate 4,340 of VYZW01051862.1, forward strand.
TTCATGAAAGGCAGGTCCTGCTTGACCCGCCTGATCTCCTTCTATGACCAGGTGACCCACCTAGTGGATGAGGGGAAGGCTGTGGATGTTATGTACCTGGACTTTAGTAAAGCCTTTGACACTGTCTGCCACAGCATTCTCCTGGAGAAGCTGGCGACTCATGGCTTAGACAGGTGTACTCTTCAATGGGTAAAAAGTGGCTGGATGGCCAAGCCCAGAGAGTTGTGGTGAATGGAGTTAAATCCAGTTGGAGGCCGGTCACAAGCGGCATTCCCCAGGGCTCAGTTTTGGGGCCAGCTTTGTTTAATATCTTTATCAATGATCTGGAGGAGGGGATCGAGTGCACCCTCAGTAAGTTTGCAGATGACACCAAATTGGGCGGGAGTATCTATCTGCTTGAGGGTAGGAAGGCTCTATAGAGGGATCTGGACAGGCTGGATCGATGGGCCAAGACCAATTGTATGAGGCTTAACAAGGCCACATGCCAGGTCCTGCACTTTGGTCACAACAACCCCATGCAACGCTACAGGCTTGGGGAAGAGTGGCTGGAAAGCTGCCCAGCAGAGAAGGGCCTGGGGGTGCTAGTTGACAGCCGGTTGAACATGAGCCAGCAGTGTGCCCAGGTGGTCAAGAAGGCCAATAGCTTCCTGGCTTGTGTCAGGAATAGTGTGGTCAGCGGGAGTAGGGAAGTGATCATGCCCCTGTACTCGGCATTGGTGAGGCTGCACCTCGAATACTGTGTTCAGTTTTGGGCCCCTCAGTACAAGAAGGACATTGAGTTGCTGGAGCATGTCCAGAGAAGGGCAACGAAGCTGGTGAAGGGTCTGGAGAACAAGTCTTATGAGGAGCAGCTGAGGGAACTGGGATTGTTTAGTCTGGAGAAAAGGAGGCTGGGGGGAGACCTTATCGCTCTCTACAACTACCTGAGAGGAGGTTGTGGTTGAGGTGGGTGTTGGTCTCTTCTCCCAAGTAACAAGCAGAAGGAAATGGCCTCAAGTTGCATTGGGGAGGTTTAGATTGGATATTAGGAAAAATTTCTTTACTGAAAGAGTGGTCAAGCATTGAAACAGGCCGCCCAGAGAGGTGGTGGAGTCACCATCCCTGGAGGTATTCAAAAAACGTGTAGATGTGGCACTTTGGGACATGGTATAGTAGGCATGGTGGTGTTGGGTTGACGGTTGGACTAGATAATCCTAGGGGTCTTTTCCAACCTTAATGATTCTATGATTCTATGATTCTATGAAAGTTGCCTCAGCACAGACCCTACATAGAAGAGTAGGAGCAGACGATAATTTGTAAGATTCACTAGGCTCAGCAGCCCCTCAGTGACATTGCGAATGCAAGATCTTGGTAGGCAGCAAACTTCTCTAGAGAAATAGTCTGAAAGAGAAATGGTTGCTTTGATGCCTCTCAGTAAGGAATCTCCAATTACTAATACTTCACGTGCTTTTCTGATGGCACTGGTTCTAATGCACATGGGTAGTTAGATCAACTTTGCATGGTCAGCTTCTCCTGGATCCTGTCCATTACCAACACGTTCTTTGTTTTGCAGCCCTAAAGCACTGTATCTGTTGTGTACAGACACTTCAGGGGAAGGTTCTCCATGCAGAGACAAGGGTCCAATCTCCTTCATCTCACGAGTTACTAGTGTCAGAAAGCTTGAGATTGGATTCAGGTTTACCTTACCCTTGTGCAGCCGTAAGACAGGGCTGTTGCTCAGTCTGGGACAGCACACAATATCTCTTATCGATCTCCCGCTCACATTCCCAGATACTGCACTGCCTTTTGAGCTCTTCATGTAACAGAGCTGCTTCGTTTGAAGAGTTCTTCCAGTTGGGCCCACTTGTAGCTATGACATCCACCACTAGGGGTGGATGCTAGGGGGACTTTAGGTGCTAGAGGGACTTCCAGGTACTGGAGCAACAGCACCTGGTCTGGAAAGCTCTTTCAGTTCTTGGGAGCTCTCTTTGGGTGGAGATGTCAGCAGTGCTTCTGCTTGGGTTTGAGCCTCAGCCTTGCAGTTGCAGTGAGCAAACACCATTTTTCTTTCAGCAGGCAGCTCCTTACAGTTTACAGAAAAAAAGGCCCGCTTATAAAATGGTAATTCTTTTGAAAGATGTTGTCCTTCTAACTCTAATTCAAATTTGAATTCTAATTCCCTGGAGACCTCAAGCTTCTGGGTAGGCTTGCACAGCCACCAGCCAGCTGGGGAGACAGTTAGGGCTGCAGCATAAGCCTGCTGGTGAGCACAGCAGGCAGGACTCTGACTCTGACTCTGAGGCAGAGTGCACTGTCCTTCTTGCACTATTTCTCATGCTAACACCCCTTTACCACATGGACAGTCCAACATTTCCAAATTCAGGAAGTTACCTTTTTGAACTTTTTTTTTGTTTTGCATTGCTAGACAAAGACAAATCCCAGCTGCCCACAGAAAGTAGAATCAGGTCTTCTGTGCGTTTTGTAAATTATACAGAACCAAGTGCTTTCATACAGAGACAAACAGGAAGAATAAATTCAGAGCTCTCTTGATTCTCTTGGTTTTGTGCATAATCATAGGTGTTCCAAACTTCTAGCAGGATCTAGGGACTGCGCTTTACCCCAGAGTTTTCTGCTCTACATTTTTTAGATTTTTATGCATGTATTTAATTTTATAAATATTGTTTTATTTTACAGGGAAATGAGAAGTCATGTGACAAATAAACTTCAGCAGAAAGCAAGCAGCAGCAAATCCCAGAAGACGTTTAAAAATTCATATTAATGTATTTTTAAAACCTTTCTAAGGGAGGGTGAAAAAAAATTACAGCAAACTGTGGAACTCCAACTTTAATTTTCTGACGTTTCTTTCCTGTGGAAAGCTCCCCTGAATGTTGCTTTACAGACCAGGAATAACAAGAATGCAGAAAGTTTATTAAAACATTAAGACCAGAGCCAAGAAATTAAAAATGAATGGACCACATTTTGAGTTTCAGCAAAGGACTAAAGCACTGTCAAAGTCAGTGGTGGCTCTCTCCTTTGCACCACTCAGTATCTAGTGTAAAGCAACATAAGTCTGATTATTCAGTACCTTTTCAGTATTTTCTTTTCTCTTTTTCCCAAGCAATATGGGCTTTGCGACATTTTGCTATGAAAGTTTGTAGCAGTTTCACATATAATGTGACAACTGGCATCTTCTGACAACTGTCATCTTTCCACCAAAATAAGAGGTAGAGTGGGAAAGCTCCAGCACTCATTGGTGCACTATGGCTTATTTCTACCAGATACTCGATAATGCAAGGTTCACAGCATACAGTAATTAGTCTCAGGTCAGAAGCAGCAGGACTGGGGGTTATGTACAAAAAAATTAAGGGGTTAACAGATTTTTGAAAGGTAGTGACATAGTTCTCTGGAAAAATGCTGAATGCAAAAGCTGTCTCTCTGAACTCTCTTAAAGTGATTCAGTTCCTTGGGTTTTGGTCTTTGGTTTCGAAGAAAACAGAAAGCTCTGCTCTTTATCACAGCATAACCACAGAGCCTCAGAGCTGTCCTGGGTTACAAACAGAAGTTAAGGCTAGCAGTGACAGACAGTTCTGCTACAAGATGAATCAACCCACCTCAGTTCAGCCCTGACCCTTGGACCAGTTAGTCTTGTGGTAAAACAAAAACACTTAGTACCTTACCTCTTTTTAAGATAGCTCGCACACAGAGTACTTACCCCAAGGTAAAAAGAAAATGCCATTTTCATAAGCCATGAAGGCAAGATCCACCTCTGAGCTCTAACTCACTTCGGCATGGCCTTAGTGCCTCATAGCCTGACTGATGTCAAACGTGCCAGGAGCTAATCTGTTCCCCATCCCTCTGTCTCTCTATCTCTGTTGTTCCCATTTGAGTGGAAGAGTTTGTTTCACAAGTCAGAAATCCTTCAGAGGCAGGTGTGGTGAAAAGAACAATCAAAAGGAAGCAGTGTTCAGAAAAGGGTGCATAGAAGATAAATGCACCTGTGTGTTATGCTGTGTGTTATGCTTGAGATTTATTGGTGTCATTATTTGGTTTGGCTAAATAGTCCCGACTTAGAGAAGAACAGTTAACTTTCATGGAAAATCAGGTATTTTCCAGGTACACTGATGAAAAGAGCATGGTATTTAAGGTCATGGAAAACAGACGAGTGGGGTAAGAGTGTAGATGCAGGGAAAGCATTGGATATCACTGACCTTGACTTTAGCAAGACTTTCAACATGGTTTCCCACATCATCCTTGTATCCAGGAAGGAACTTAATGGTCTAGACAGGAAGATTACTGCCTGGGTGAAATGTTGAGCGGATCACTGTGTTTGAAAAGTAGTGGCTGATATGTACTCCACTTGGGCTGAGTGACAGGTGGCTTTCCTTAGGGATTTGTCCTGGAGCTTACTTGATATTTGATATTATTATCAATGACCTACATGAGGATACAATGCATCTCATCACATCTGAGGACAACACCAAATTGGGGATGCAGTTAATCCATTTGAGGGCAGACCTGTCATTCAGAGAGACCTAGACAAGCCAGAGAAATGGGCCTGTAGAAACATGAAATTCGGCAAAGAGAAATGCAAAGTTGTGCACCTGTGAAGAAGGCTTGTTGAGCCTGGAGAAAAAGACAGCTTTGGAGGGACCTAATAGTTGTCTTACAGTACCTACAAGGTCATAAAGAAGACACAGCAAGACTCTTCACAGTGGTGTGTGGAAGGAGAATCAGAGACAGTGGTCAAAAATTAAATCAGTGCATGTTCGGATGGATATAAGGAAAAAATTGGAAGAGTTTTCCTAGAGAGACTGTGCAGTCTTCATCCTTAGAGGTTTTTAAGACTTTCTTGGTTAAAGCCCTGTGCAACCTTGTCTAAATTCAGTATTAGTCCTGCTTTGAGGATGAAATTGATTATACATCTATGAATCGAATGTAGGATTCTATGAACCTTGCAAGGAATGAGAAATAAATCATATCTATCATCTGGCCTCCTGATTTCCCAGACTCTGAAGAGCCTCACCATCCTGTCCAGCCTTAGACAAACTCTGTAATTTTGACAAGGGTGAGGGTGAATCCTCCCTCACCTAAGGAGCCAGCAGAGTGGAAGTTGTGCAGTGAGAAGTCACACCATACTCTTGCATAGAGAGGTAACTCTCTCAAACGCCACCTGCAAAGAATGTCCTCTGCAGACACCTCCCATATCCACCCACAGTAGATCCAGGCTGTCAGCTGTACCAAAGATCATTGTCCATGTACTCTGGAAAATGACAACTGAAAGTTCCACAGACAGTCTGACTCAGTTGTAAGCCACAAGCCTCGTCCTTTGTGTAAGCATGCAGAAAAGCAAAGGTTCCCTCCTCATTACATTGAATACCTCAGGAAAGAAACAGGCTTTTTCATCCTGGATTTGCTAAAAGGGGAAGAAGCTTATGAATTTCATTGCGCTCCTCCAATTACCAGAAAAGCTGGAGAATTCTGTTCTCATTACTCTTCTAATATTTACATTGGTCCTTTGCAATGGGATGACCCCACACCACGCAAAGCATCCACTGCCTCAACATACATCATATGTATGTATCTTCCTCAAGAAGGACTTTTGTATGGAAATTATACTGAAAGATTAAAACTGAAAAATCGGCTTTCATTTAGGGGCAGAGTTCCAGCTGCCATTTTCCAATGAAATGTGAATGACAACTCCAAGTGAGAGAGGCAAGAAATATTTAAATGGCAGGCCACTGGACCAGGACACCAGAAACTTCAGTTAAACTCCTTGGGTTTAACTCAAAGCAGGGCTTCAATCTCAGTGGGAATCTCTGGGCTTCACCATAAGACAAAGAGTTAATAGCAATCACGTACAATTTATACAGGCAAATAAAATTCACTGACTTATTAAGGTTTTAAGTTTTTGTGAATGATGCAGCAAGTAATTATATTTGCTGTCACTTGCCATCGTTAGTCGTAGACACTGTGCTGTGTTTGGTCTGGGGTTTGCTGTGAAGACGATGAAGCCAGAAACATGGCCAGCATACAAAAGACTTGGGGATGATGGGGTGGAAGGAAGGAGAAAAATGGCAAATGGAGATCAGAGCTTTGCCATCTTATTCCTCATACATAACTATTTGCATTGGAAAATTCAGTCCAAGAGAGAATCTCTGCAGCTTTGTTTATAAACACATGTAATTAGGAGTTTATAATGTGTCCTGAATAACAGAGGCATCAACGTTACCAGTGAATGTCAAGATCATCCCCATCTGAGACAATGAATTTTATATCTTACAACTGAACCTACTCAGAAAATTAGAAAACATTTCATAGACTTCTAGAATCATGATAGCTTTCTCCTCAAGTTGTCCACTTCTCTTATTACAACTCATCATACTTAAGGCCACATTTAACCCTCAGTTCCCTCCCTTATTTATGTTAAATCTGCCAATGATACTGTAATGAGTTGTGTACAACTCCAAATGGGAACTCATTTTTCAGGGAAAATAAAAGCCCAAGTGTATCCATGTTTTTTTTCTTAAGGAGCTATAAAAACCATTTTATGTTCTAATGAAATTAGAACAAAAAGTAAGAGTGCCGATAGGAGACGGACAGAATCAAATTGGAGAAAAGACCAGGGTTACATTAGGGAAGTTCACTGTAGCACACTGCATAGTCAAAAACTTGCAGAAACAGACATGATGGGAACAGATGAAAATCTGAAGCTGAGAGAGGTCATGGCCGTCTCCAGATTTATCTGCACTGGAGCTGGAACTGTCCAATTACAAATCCCTCTCACAGGTTCACATGGCAGACAGGTGAAAAGCAATCTCATGTTTTTAAGCCCACAAGACCTGCTTTACACTGGGCAAGCAAAGCCACACTGTGTGCAACGTGACACTGTGAGGTGTACCGTTCTGAGTAGATTCACTGAAGGCTAATAAAGAGGATTTGGGTTTTTTTTTACCCTGTTTCCTTCAGGTGGTGACAAGACTTATATTATCTGCTCCTCTATCTGCCCCCTCTCTATTTCCTCAAAACCTATAAAAATGAAATATCATTGGAGTCTTCATTTCTCTCGGCAATTTGGCTGAAAGCGAACATCAGACATTAAAATTATTGAATGGAGTAAAATATCCACTGAGGAGTAATACACTCTTAATTTCTCTGAGGAAAACAGAGTAGAAATTGAGGTCCAGCACAGCCTATGCCCTATGCCAGTGTCTACTTCTTCATCTCCTACTGGGTCTCTGCAGAAGGGTGATCTGGGGGTTTTTGTTTGTTTGATTTTGCCTGCATCTGATTTTTAGTGTGGAGAGAATGGAGAAAGTAAGTCCACTCCCTGCTGGAATCACAGAATCACAGAATCTTTTGGTTGGAAAAGACCTTTAAGATCATCAAGTCCAACCGTACCTGTCCACTAATAAACCATGTCCCTAAGCACCTCGTCTACCCGTCTTTTAAATACCTCCAGGGATGGGGACTCGACCACTTCCCTGGGCAGCCTGTTCCAATACTTGACAACCCTTTCCATGAAGAAGTTTTTCCTAATATCCAATCTAAACCTTCCCTGGCGCAACTTGATGCCATTGCCTCTCGTCCTATCGCTTCCTGCTTGGGAAAAGAGACCAACACCCACCTCACTACAACCTCCTTTCAGGTAGTTGTAAAGAGCAATAAAGTCTCCCATGAGCCTCCTCTTCTCCAGGCTAAACAATCCCAGTTCCCTCAGCTGCTCCTCATAAGACTTGTGCTCTAGACTTTTCACCAGCTTCATTGCCCTTCTCTGGACACGCTCCAGTGCCTCAATATCCTTCTTGTACTGAG
>VYZW01051863.1:8789-30929 GCA_013401315.1 Balaeniceps rex
CCTGTTGGAGCAAGTCCAGAAGAGGGCCACGAAGACGGTCAGAGGGCTGGAGTATCTCTCCTATGAAGACAGGCTGAGATAGCTGGAGCTGTTCAGCCTGGAGAAGAAAAGGCTCCAGGGAGACCTTACAGCAGCCTTCCAGTACCTGAAGGGGGCCTACAAGAAAGCTGGAGAGGGACTTTTTACAAGGGCATGTAGTGATAGGACAAGGGGTAATGGCTTTAAACTGAAAGAGGGTAGATTTAGATTAGATCTAAGGAAGAAACTTTTCACTACGAGCATGGCGAGGCACTGGAACAGGCTGCCCAGAGAAGTTGTGGATGCCCCATCCCTGGAAGTGTTCAAGGCCAGGCTGGATGGGGCTTTGAGCAACCTGGTCTAGTGGAAGTTATCCCTGCCCATAGCAGGGGGGTTGGAACTAGATGACCTTAAAGGTCCCTTCCAATCCAAACAATTCTATGATTCTGTGATGTACTCCTTTGAGCTCAAGTGTTTTTCAAAAAACTACTTTTTAAGATTAGCCTTAAGAATTACAACTAATACAGCATTCAGGACTTTTCTGAAGATCTAAATGCCTACATATGGTGCTACATTTAGATGAACAGTGCTAAAACAATACAATTCTGATATTAGAGCATGAAATTCTTAAGTATCAGGAAAGCTTGACATTCCTAAAATAATATTCACCCTTTCTCAGACAAAATATGAAATTGCTTAAGTTTCATAGTAAGAATCAGCCCCTTAAAAAAAGTACACATTCAAACAGATGCACCTGAAAAGTTAGAGAGATCTGAACGAATATGCTTAGAGATTTTCCCTTCAACACAGCTACCCTGCCATGCTCATCACCAAAATGTTTAAAGATGACATGAGATTTTGGGCAACGGCCATTATTACTCCTGAAGAAAATTAAAAAGCAAATTAGACTAATTCAAAAACAAGACTAGAAGTCAAGCAATCTAAACTGCAGAAATAATTTGTGATTAAAGTATTCAGCTTTCCCCCCCATTTTTATAGTAAGTAAAAGAAGTCTAGCTGACTTAGACACTGATTGCCTTTAAGTGTTTTTGGAGACAATTTCATTACGTTAACATTGCTACAGTATTTCTTTAACATGTTAGTAGTTTCGAATTTTGCACTTTGTCTTCGAGTTCCTCTACCAAAGAACCTGACTAGAAAAGAAAAAACAAACTCTAATGAATATATCATACTACAGCTAAACCTACGTAAACAAAAGGGTAAAATTAATAATATTCACAAAGTGATTTGCTAAATAGAATGAAAAATGTTTGTAATCCAATCTCTTTGTTATTTAAGGAGAGAGTGTGCATATACAACTTAGTTGTGATCACTTCTCATTCGATTTCATTTTGTGAATGAGAAGCAAAAGTTATGCTTTGAGGTCTTTATAGAACATAAAATATTCATTTACTTTCATATGCATGTTCATGTCATACATTTGTAACTTACTCTGTACAGTTTCCAAGGTGGATGCCACTGAGGTTTGGGCATGGTTGGAGCCTTCTTTGCCATTAGGGCAGAATTTTTGTTTCCACCAGCTTCCACCATAGCCTGTAAGTTAAAAGGAAGGTTACTCTTATGCTTTATAACTTACCTCTTTGCCTAAACCCTAAAGCCTTCTCACTCTGACATCTCAACACTGACTAAATTTAGTCAGCCAGGAGATCTCCACACAACACAAATGAATCCAGAGGCAATCTGGTGAACACTACATACTTTTCACATTAGATGTGCAACAAACTCACCACGGACATCCCAGGAGGCTGCGAACGCTCAGATATTCCAGCATGCCTGTAAATATCACCCACGCCAGCAGCTGTCCGATTTGCATCCAACCTAGGTTGAATAAAAATGGTTGCTGGATTGGAATCAACTTTGTGTTTCGTTAAGGAAGTGATAAGGTATCACAGGGCTGCACCCAGTCAAGTGCTGTACACCTCCAAGGATGGAGACTCCATAACCTCTCTGGTCAACCTGTTCCAGTGCCTGACCACCTCAAGGTAACAGACACCCACAAATAAAACCCCGCTTTTTCCTCTTGTATCTAAACAGAATTTCCCATGTTCCAACTTCTGCCCATTGCCTCTCATGACATCCAAGAAAAAAATGTGTACAGAAAAATGATGCCTGGCCACACTAAAAGTAGTCTCTTTAAACACTTTATAAATTAGAATACTCAAAATACTCCAAGTAGCTCTTATCCTGACTTCTGTGTTTTGCCTTGAAATTCCCATAGATTACAAAAGTGTTAATGAAGTAACACAGCAGTACCTGGACTGAGAAGCAGGAAGTGCCACGGCTAAGGACTGTGCTGCAGATTCACTAGGCATCCTCTGAACCTTAGTATCTGCTGTCAGAGCCACACCTTGAAAAAACAATACACAGCAAAAGCAAAGACAACTCTATTAAAAAGAAAATCCAGAAAAATACGTTATACAAACACATATATACACTTACACCTGTGAACAAGGGCTTGTCACGTCCCTGTAATATTAAATCCCATCATTCAATGACATTATTTTTCACATGTGAGTCAAATCTACTGAAATTTTTATTTTGGCCCAAATCCTCCCCATCTTGATTCTACTACATACGTAGGTACACAATTTCTAGAGCAGAAAACAGTATGATTCTGTCATTGGAAACCAAAAAAGCTGAACTAGGAGCAGCGTCCATCTTTTTATCCAGCTTCAACTACTATGGAAATCCAAACATCACAAAAATAAACATGATTTTGAGAAGTATTTGCTAACTTAGGTCCTTTAGTGCAGTTTATTATGCCATCCCTACGTGGTGGTTGGCATCATGCAGTGGTGCCAGAACTACAAAAGGTTTAGCCCTACTGAAGTGAGAATTTCAGACTACAACTTATAATTTATAACCTCATCCTAACAACAGCAGATCACTTAAAAAAATTTAAAACCCTTCGCAAAGTGTAGTTTTGGTGCAGACTGGTGAATTTATTTCATACCCGTTTCTCTATTTCTTTTGCTAACCACCAAAGACAATATTTGGGTGAGATGCCCAGGTTAAAACAAGAAGCAACAACTAATTTTTAACCATGACATATCTGATTCTATTAAAAGAACACAGAACTTGACGAAACCTCTGGGAGCAAGTCTTGTCCCCACAGTTAGTCAACTGTGCACGTTTTTTTAATGGCTGAGCGTCCATTGAACACATTTGTTAACTTACAAATCAAGCCACAACACATTTCCCACCATACTTGCAATAAACTTAAGCACTAACACTAAAAGATGAACAGCTAAAACTAAACTGCTACAAGGAGAGAGCAGGACTGATCAACAACAGTGACATTTAGCAATGGCCAATGTAACAACAGAGAAACATAACCCTTCCGAGCACAGACAAAACCAAATGACACCAAAATTATTAGACCATGTCTCTTTCTCAGAGCAAGGTGGTGACACCTACACTTTTCTGCTCTGGTGATGAAAAGATTCCCTCTTTTCATTCAACTTCCTTCTAGCTGGACCGCCTTGTTCACAACAAAATTCTAAGAGCAGCTCTGCCATAACAGTGGAGGCACCAGGGATCTGTGGGTCTCTGCAAGCTCTCCAGCAGAAAGGGAACCACAATACCAGAGAGTGGATTCCTAGAACAGTTTTGTGATGATGTTATCACAGGAGGTGAAATCTCATAGAAATGAATGACCGCCTCATAGCAAGCTCAAATCCACTGAGGCTTAGTGAGAAGACATTGCATCTGTACCTAAATCCTCCTCCTATCCCAGAACATTTATCAGCCACAAAACTCTCCGCATCAATACTATTGAAGACTTCAATGGCATTTCCCACTACTATCAGCTATGGATTCACAGTAAGAGGAAGCCTGCTCCTGCTAGGATGGAGGATGCCTAGTTCTTACAGGAAGGCAAAAATCCCAGGCAAACACTCATAGAATTTTACTTACCAGGACCAGGTGGGTATGGATGTGTACCAGTTATCAAATACTCAAGTTCTTGTCCTAAAGAGCAACAAAATGTCATATTAATGATTACATTTTATACTGCACTGCAGATGATGGAGTCAAACAGGAAATACAGGAAAACAGAGCAGGTCGTACATAGAAGTGATTGCTGGTTTGCTAAGCAGCACTTAGACACTTCTTATTTTCATTATTTTCATTTGTTCTGGTTACCTCACTTGTCTAAAACTCAAGAGTAAAATAACATTTTTAAAATGGTGATGCCACTTATTATCTATGAAGAGGGACTCTCTCAAGACAAAAGTCTCCATACTGCCAAAGATGCCTTTTGAAGTAGATATCATGGAAAAGGTTTCAAGTACGCAAATAGCACAGGTGTCTAAAACCTAAGCTAGTCAAGACAATTGATTGTGTGTGGTATTGGAAATTAAAAAGGTTCTTTTCTTCTTAAAAAATTTTTCATTATCTCTCAACATCTTTTACTCTCAGGATACTTCCAAATAAAGTACCTTGAAAAAAATCTCAACTAAAACATGGTGGCATTCAGCATTCTTCAGAAGAGAAGTTTCTGCATGGGATATACCTAACGCATACAGGTTTTGTATATAACCAAACATAGGTTGAAAAAACCCCCCCAGATTTAAAATAAAGAGTTTTCTGGTTTAATAGTTGCACAGCTAAAGGAAGTCTGAAAAAAACCTATGAAACAAAATTTAAAAGACCAAAACAACAAAAGCCCATGCCCTTGACCATCATGAACGTGTGAAAAGGAGAAATACATTACTGATCTTTCTCTTTCTAACACCTAAGTACAGCACACACTAATGTTACCATAAAAATTACTCATTTTACTAATGAGTAACTGTAAAAAAATTCACAGCATTCTATTACTCCTTTGTTAGAACAAACTTTTTCCTTGTTCTAAATCACTTACCTCCTGTGGACCCTAGCAAGAAAAATACCAAACAATGAAAAAACGGTATTTTGATTTCTGTCTTTATCTTCAATGGATTAACATTGGACTGTATTCTTCAGATTTTACATCAGTGAGATGGTCGCTAAAGAAAGGGCAAATACACCACTAAGAGCAAACTAACCTTGGTTTCCAGAATACTGTTTGTGTCCATAAGGATCCCCGGTGTTTGGGCCTCCTTTCTCTCTCAAGTTTTCTTTAAGAGTAGGCATGTGTAACACTGAACCGTACTCTGTACGCAGCTTGACTGCCATCTTTACTTTGTGACTGTTGGAAGAGTAAACCATAATACTGATTAAACCCCAATTTCTGAATTATTACTAAGTTTTGAAATATTTTAGAGAAAGTTTTATACAACTTACTTTACAATCCTAATATTTTTCCTCCCTCAAGACTACACTGTTAACTCTACAGAAACATCTGAACTTCTGACTTGGATGGAGCTATCACTAATGTAATTTAAAACTTCGAGGCATACCAGTAATCCACTGATTGCAATACTTACCTTTCTTCATCTAATGGGATAGGTTTGGCATTATCAGCTACAAACATATCATGGGTTCTCTTCAACGATCTGAACACAAGCGTGTGCACAGAATGCTTTTGGACTTCCTAAAATAAAGAAAAGAATATTTAAATACATTTGGACATAATTAAATGAAAAAATTGAAAATGGAAACATAAATTGAACTGAGTAGCAATTTCAGACTTCAGTACTGTTAGATGATACAGCATTATTTAGTTCACAGAAAACACCGCTCTTTTTACAAACTAAAAAATTAAGTTTATCTGTTAATTGTTTTAATTCAGCATTTACTCAAAATAACACTCCCTTTCTTGGAAACTGCCAAGACTTTGAAAAGCAAGCCGAAAACTTTGATCAAACTTTCTACACTGGCATCTACATGACAAATCCATGAGCATACAAGCTTTTTGCCTCATCCTTTCCAGTTCTGTTTTCATAGGTAGGCAATAAAGTAGCCGATTCTGAAAACATTCCTGTAAATTTTATTTCACTACCACCACAAAAAGAACAAGAGCAATCATCAGCTTCTGTGCACAGTGTCACTTTACATGAGCACAGCACAGCTTACTGAGATAAAACTTGGGATCAAACCTGACCAAACTTGTTTTCCTTTTATAATTTTCATTTGTTCCTAAAAATCAAAACATACTTAAAATCTCATTCAGGAACTAACAAGCAGCATTAAAAAGCTATTAACTTATACAGAATATTTGTTTATCAACAGCACAATTCATTTTTTTATTAATATTTTCCTCCCAATGGACAAAAAAAATCATTAGAAATCTCAGCCTGCTTGCTTAGGTACAAAGCCAAACTCTCTGCAGGACTGTATTTGTGCTGCATGTCATACAATGACAACAAACTAGAACCTACATTAATAACTTTCGGCATTGGATACCACTCAGCTGCCCAGTCTCAAAGATTCATTACACAGGTGCTTTCCTTGTTAAGCTCTTTGTAGGTTCTGCTTTCCTGGCCTGAAAGGTGTCCACTCACTGACCTATTTTGCAATGGCTGTTGCCCTCCTAACTCAGTAGCACCTACACAAAGTTTTTTGCTCTGGCTCAGTGAGCTCCTGCAAGCTCCAGGGATCAAGTGAAAAAAAAAAAAAACAAACCAGCATTTGGAATTGGGTTAGGAATTTCATACAAGAGCAGAAAGAAATAAGAATTACAGCAGCTAATTACAATTCAACAATAGCAGCTGTTGAAATTACCACAAGAATAGTAGATAACACAATGCCTCCCCAATAGGGAAGAAGCATCTATAAATATTTTGACAGAGACACCACTCTGTAAAAAACAGCTAGCAGTGTGTCCTGGTTTCAGCTGAGTTAGAGTTACTTTTCTTCCTAGTAGCTGGCATAGTGCTGTGTTTTGGATTTTGTATGAGAAGAATGCTGATAACACACTGATGTTTTAGTTGTTGCTAAGTAATGCTTAGACTAGTCAAGGACTTTCTTTTTCAGCTTCCCATGCTCTGCCAGGTGCACAAGAAGTTGGGAGGGCGCACAGCCCAAGATAGTTGATCCAAATCGACCAAAGGGCTATTCCATACCATATGACGTCATGCTCAGTATATAAACCAAGGGGAGTTAGCCGGGGGGCAGCGATCGCTGCTCGGGGACTGGCTGGGTGTCGGTCGGTGGGTGGTGAGCGGTTGCATCACTTGTTTTCTTTTCCCTGGGTTTTGTTTGTCTCTCTCGTTCTCCTTTTCATTACAATTATTATTATTATTATTATTATCATTATTATTATTATTACTATTATTATTATTTCAATTATTAAACTGTTCTTATCTCAACCCGTGGGTTTTCTTACTCTTGCCCTTCTGATTCTCTCCCCCATCCCACCGGGGAGGGGGAGGGTGAGCGAGCAGCTGCGTGGTGCTCAGTTGCCGACTGGGGCTAAACCACGACACAGTGTTATGTGGGGCAGCAGTCTTTGCATCTTTTTCCATGCTCCTGACAAGAACACTTGCTTTTAGAAGTGCACGATATTCACCCCACAGTAACTATCCCACGGCCTATAAAAACAGTGGCTGTCTCCCCAGCTTTACTTCCAAACCTTCACAAAAAAGCTACCGTTTTCTTGCCTATCTGACAAAGCCAGTAAGTCACCGGAGGCTGGGCATCACACCATCACCTCCCCAGCACCAATTCCGTATCCAGCGTAAGTCTGACAAAGCAAAACTGCCGCCTGCTGCTTACTCCTGCCCAAGACCCACAGAGCCCCGCACCACGGCCCCCGCGAAGCAGAGGCCGCAGCCCTCAGACCGGCGAGAAACGTCCCTCTCGCTTCCTGCGCGCAACTCGCTGTCCCCCGGGGCGGGACGGCCAGGAGCAGGGAAGGCGAAGGGACCGCCGTGGTCTAACCCCACAGCGGCGACTTCGTACCAAGGGGGACATGAGGGTGGGGGGTGCGGTGCGGCGCTCGGTGGTCCGTGCACGGCTTCCCCCCCGGCCCGGCCCGGCCCAGCCCCCTCACAGGCCCAATCCGCCCCGTTGCCCGGGCAGCGCTCCCTAGTCTCGCCCGGGACGCCTCAACGGCGACGCAGGGAGGACGCGAGGGGCTCAGCGGCAGGCAGGCAGGCAGGCAGGCAGGCAGGCAGGCAGGCCACCCTCCCCTCCCCGCCCCTCACCTCCACCATGGCGCCAGCGGACGCCCACCGCCACAGCTCTCAGCAGACTGCTATGGAGGAGCTTCCGGCGCCTGCTCCGCGCCGCACCGGAAGTGACGTGATGCGAGGGGCGGGTTAGATAAGGGGGCGGACCGAGCGCGGGGGGCGGGGCTTACCAGCACCCTCGCGGCGTGTTGAGGGTCGCGGGTTCGATCCCCGCGGGCACTAGCGGGGCGGGCGATCCGACGGGGGGCGGTGCCCACGCGGGACACTTACGGGCGGCGCCCCCCAAGCGCCGTCCCCCGCGACGAGAGGGCTGCAGTGACGGGTACCGACCAGAAGAGTGCAATATTCAGCTTTCTGAAAGGCACCTGGTGTTGCACTAAGCGTGCCGCAGAGTGAGGAGGGAGTAGATGACATCCGTGCGATGGCTCCCCATGCTGAGGGATTGAATGTGCTCGGGTCAGCCTGATTTTGTAGAAATACTTGGCCTTTGCACTTGTTTTGGGTCGTGCAGCTACAGCTTTTAAGTGTTGTTTTCTCCGTCAGTTTTCAAGGATAAAGCCTGTTCAGGGAACCACACAAAACGAGGGGGATGTGGAAAAGTAGTCCCAGGACTGAAATGCAACCTCTGAACAAGAGAAAACAGTGTGATGTGGGATGCCAACCGTTACACCTGGTAACTGTCTTTTGGAAAAAGTAGTTTAGGTCCACAGGACCTCCTTTCGATGAAGACTGAAGTTGTGCGTGAACAAGCTGGCAAGCCCTGCACCTCGTGGCAAGGCGCACGCTGTGAAAGGGCAGAGGTAGTTCTTTTCAAAATGTATCCTGCCACTCCAGCAGATTTTTCACTTGCCTTCATAAGCAGAATAACAAAACACATACGTGCAAATTGCAAATAGGCACCTACTTTCTTCACATACACTCATCTGTTTTTAAATTCAGGAAGTCTTGCCCTCTCGAGCTAAAGTAGGATTTGGCAAGCACATCTTTTGCAGCCCCACCATCATGTTGCTCTTCTTTACCACTGCACCAGCCGCTTACTACATCTGTCTGCATGCCTGATCTGTGAACAGTTTGCAAACTGATTTGGGCGAAAAATAATCCAGTGCAACATCTGTTGGTTCAAACCTGTCCTCTTTATTAGCCACAGGATGGCATTAGCCTGCGACTATTTCTGGCACACTAATTGCCTGCTTGACATAATGACCATCTCTTCTCTTTTCCAGAGCTGATGGATCATTTCTGATGGCTGCACTGGTGGTTTATATTTAGTTATTTGAGATACAGTGATAGCTAGAAATGTGCTCCAAGTGGCTTCGACCCCCAGTTCCTGGTCTGCCGTTGAGGTGGGGGTGAGAGGTCCATTACGTTGTGCCACCAACGGCAGAGGAGCATTGCCAGCTCGGTTTCAAGGCAAGCCAGCCAGGTTTCATGTTTAACATGAGGACCTGTTTCGGTAGTCCCACCAGTGATGCTGGGGATCCCCACTGGGTTTCGGAGCCTCCAGTAAAGGTCAGCATGACACCTCGAGGAGGGGGAGCATCATCTGTCCTTGCTTAAATTGCAACCTAGAGTGCAAACTCCACAGGGCAGTGTGTCAAAATGAGGCAAGTCTGTTGCGTCCTCCCAGGCTGGTGAGGTTAGATTGAAGATATGCAAGTTTTAAAAGGAGATATGGGGTGCAAGGGATTTCAAACAGGTTTTTTTTAAGTTTACACACAGAGTAATGTGTGCCTGGTGACTGGTTGGTTGGCTGGTGGATTTGGTGTGTGGAAATGGTTTAAGGGCTAATCTCTGGCAACATATAAAGTATGATACAGTTGTTTCCTTTCTATTGTCTATTGAAAGAAGTCAGGCTTATTTTTACCACCTTTTTAAAGGAAAGCAAATTTGAAATACAGATGCTTGTAGCAGTCCAAGAAAAAATTTCTCCATTTATATTTTGTACGAAAACTTCACTTGTATGTGCTGTTTATTTCTATTATTATTAGTGTTCACCCTGGCCCTGTAGTTGTTCTCATTTTTTTGCAAGTAAACATTCCCCTCAGAAATTTATGATCTCAACTTATTTCCTGGCGTCCTTGTAATGCTTTAGAAAATCAGAGGACGAATTAATCTCTGTAATGATTTCATTTTTTCTAGAAGATTCAGTCTAAGGTGAAATTTAGTCCCAGAACTTCAATAAATCATGTCAGCAATATTAATTAGAATATGTACTTTAATAATTTTTTTGTTACATGCAGCTACTTGATGTCTTCTTGCATGTCAGCTACATTTGCAATTCTGGAAATAACAAACTATGTAATTTTTTATAAATCACTACTTAGAGGAACGTGACTAGTAGGTTGCATGTGCTTTTAGTGCTGTTTTAAGGCCAAAGCGAACAGCTCCGCTCATTAATGTTTTAAGAACTTGCTTGCTCCCAGAACAAGATAGCATTAGTTCTGATTTATGAGAAACCTCTGAAGTAATATTTGTTACCGGTAAAAGCACGAAATCTCACCAGAGATGAACATTTAAGTTTACAGTATTGTTTTCATAGTATGACACCATTACACCACTAGTTGTTTAAAAGGACATTTCTAAATCAACTGCTATTTTTAAGTTTGACCTAGTAAACACTGTAGCTCATCGTGGCCCAAGAAGGTTCTGTTCCTCCACCCCAAGACCGCCTCGGGGGGCACACTGAGCTCTGAAGAGCCGTTCCCCGACGGGGGGGTTGTGTAATGAGGGTTGCACCACTGGCAGACACGTCGGCACAACAAACACAAGGGGCAGCGAGCAAATAGTCATTCTTAAAAACACACACATACGCCTCTGCCAGTAAGTGCCTTTTCAGTACAAAAATACTGTACAAAGGGATGTCCTGGAACACCACCAGGTCCATGTTGTGTTATTAGAGTTCCTAATGGCAGGTGTGTTGTGGTATCACCGCCACGTTAAGTCCGGGAACAGTTTCTCATTAACCATATGAGTTGGAGGAGGGAATATGAAGGAAAAAAGATTAGGTGTCCTGTTTTGAAGAGAAAGCCTCTTTGATATAATTTTTAGAAGAAATTTAAGCCATGGTTTTGGTTGTTCGTGAGGCTTCATTCAATCCTCAGAAAGTGTCAGCCTAGCTGTAATGGTTGCAAGCATGAGAGAAAAAAATCACGTCATAACCAGAATGCTATCTAATGTAGATTAAGTTCTGCTGCCAAAATGTTTTTCTATATACGCATATGTTTGCCCTTATACATTGCTCTGTATGTGGTTCCAGATTTGGACTGGTTTTTTGCTGATAAAACTCTCCAGACAAAACCTTTGCTGCATAGACAAGGCCTCTGGTTACCAGATGAGTGGTCGCACGATCTCCATCCTCGGGCACCTGCTCATTTGACACAAAGCCGCAAACCCGCTGTGGTATGACATACATGTGTCATTCATGGTAAATCCCCAGGGAGACACAACCACTTGGGGAAGCCAATGAAAAATACTGGAGCTGGGAGGGTCAAAGGCTGAGTTTCAAAGGGGAAATGCTATCTGAAGGCGGATGAAGCCTGGGGGTTTCCCATGCTGGGACTCTGCAGCAGGTGTGGGGGCTCCCACGCCAACCCCCGTCATCTGGTCCCCAACACCCTCTGCACAGACACAGCCATGTTTCTTCATTGGGGTTGAAGAGTACTTAATGCCTGCAGAAGGACGCCATAAGTTACTGCAGAACATGGTGATGGTTTCAGAATGGATTTAGGACAAATATGGTACATTTAATTAAGATTTGTCTGGACTGAGCCAGGATAATTTAAAAGTTTCTACCTTGGGACTAGTGAGATCTTATTTTATTTCCACTGTACCATGAGCTACCCATAAGCCCGGGGCAAGGGTTCAGCGTCGCTATGTCCTTTCCTTATACATCAGATGAAGGTGACTGGACTTCCCTCAGAGGTACATGGGCGTAGAACTGCATTTAAGGTTAGGAGATGCCTAGAATCAGTGATAATATCTTGGCTAGCATCTTTAAGTGGAACTAACATGTTAACGATGTCAGTTTTGGCCTTAGGCAGATTTCTTTAATGCCTGTAGGGAGAAGTTTGTGTTCTTCCAAATCCAATAGTGTTGGTGATGTCCTCATGTAAGAGCTCCTTGAGCCATGGCTGATTTTGGTCCAATAATTGGTTTAATAATTAAACCAGTCAGGTTAAACAGTTTGCATATTTCGGGAATCTCCATTTAGTTTACAAGAACTCTGACAACAGCACAAATACAGGAAAAAAGCCTAAACCAAGCAATTTTAGCTGTTCTCATCTCCGCTTATCACAAAATCTCCCACTCCATCAAGTTGGTCTTTGAAATGGAACCTCAGCCCATGGTTTGCATCTCTTCATGTCTTCAGACATTGATATGAATGACTTCAGAAAAGTGTGCTGGCCCTCACTTGGCACATTTTATTTAATTCAGTATATTATCATTTATAATGCACAAGAAAATCACAGGATATGCAGACACTGAAATGTTAAAGCTCTGCTAATATGAGAGCAGTGATATGCCATGTTCTTATACAGCATCAGAAAGCATGTTTGAGTTTTCTACTATGATTACAAATAACTTCATGCTGTATTCTTTTAAAAGATTATTAAAATATTTAAATAATATCTATGACCATTCTTGTATTAAAAAGGAAAACAGCAAATTAATATGTAAAATTTAATTATTTTAATTCATTTACAATGTCATATTTCTAAAGTAATGGAATAGCATTGTTTCATGCTTGCAATATTAATCTGATCTTTAATTAGAGCTAAACAATGTTTTCACAAAAAATTATTAATCTAATGAACATAATATACTCTTTTTTTATCTTGTACTTAAAGAGACCCAAAGGCTCGCATACCTATCCAGGCACCATCAGAACTTAGAAGAATGTAACAATCTGTATGCTGTGAGTTTAATTCAAATTTAATACCATATTTCTGAAACATTCAAATTTTCAGCTGAGAGAAAAAAAAGGAGATGTCACAGGCTGTGACATCTGACTACGTTTCTTTTCTTTGGATGTTCACCTTTTCAGTTTTAAAAGGCGTGTGATTTTTGAGAAAATGGTAACCTTGTGTAATCTGAGCAGGAGGTAAGTTTAAGGATTTAAACATTTATTTGGTGCCAGCATCAACAGAGGTCTCTGGGACATGTAGATAAGACTTGTCCAGAGAAATTGCTCAACAACAAATGTATTCAGGCATGCAGTGAAGAGAAAGGTTGAATATTAACAGATACAGTGATTGCTCAGAAGGGTTGGACCTGTCACTGTCAGGCTGGGAAGTGAGGGTTGCCGCCTGTATATATGGGAACAGAGAAGACCTCTCCCTGTCAGAGCTGCTGGTGGGAGAAGGTCACTGGGCTGGTCAAGCAAGACAGCACCATGAAACTGCTCCTGCTCTTCCTGCTCTGTGTTTCCTCCGTTAAATCCCAGGACGTTACTGACTATGATGAGGAGGTTGTAATACTGATCATAATTAATAATAAGAGTAAAAATGATTAGTTTTATTTAATTGCATGCATGACTTACTCAGCTTATGTGAGTTAGCTAAGGTAGAAGCTGTGGGGAAAAATGATCTAGTGCATGTTCTTTTTCCGCTCTAAGCATTCAAAGAAATAACTTTTGTATTATTTCTTTGTGTATATGTACCTGCACAATAGTTATTTTCTAGTTTTGGATGTATTTTCTTCCTATTTATTTTCTTTCTCTGTAGAGAATGAAGAACGTATGATGGTAAGATTAGTCATTTAGCAGAATTTATTTAAGGATATTAATTTAACAATATTGACATGATGTTGAAGAAAATTAATTTGTCAGGTGCAAAAAAGTAGAGATATGTAATTAATCATGTCCTGTCTCAAAGACAGTAAAAACTTTTCTATGGATTTGGTAGACATTGAAAAAAAAATTAACCGCCAGATCATACAGCTTTACATTTGAAATGGAGAGGTAACAATTGTTAAAGAAAAAGGCAAAGAGGATCAATCTAAAATAACAATTTAACCTATATTTAGTTTTGTTTAAGTAAAATATTTTAATGGGAAATACAATTTAGAATCTCAGTACATTTTTTGTATTTTGAAAATCCCTGCAAAAATGAAATAGGTCAGGGTGATCAGAAATTAGATTTTTTTTCTGTTATACAATCTAAGCATTTGTGTCTGTACATTGACTACTGATAAGACTATTATGCTAAATAATTTTCAGCAATTTTGTGATTTGTGTGCTGCCTACTTTTTAAACTACTTGAAGCCTCTGATCCTGGATCCTTACAAACGTTTGTTATTTGTAGCTAAGTCTGAGTGGGATTGGAGACGGTTGAAGATTTTGGTCCAGTTGTTCACACAACAGTTAATTCAAATGGTTTTGTTTCAACAACTACTTAGGAACAAAGCCTGTTTTCCTTGCTCAGCCTCTTAGACTTTCTCGTTTCTGGCAGTGATGAGGAATGTATGCATCAGAGGGAGCTCTTAAAAGCCTACCCTGAGAGATGTTATTGAATGGTTTTCCTAATTTTGTCAGTTAATAGCTGGCTTGTGGCCTGAGACCTGATGATGTATTTGGCTGTGGCCTGATTTTCTGAGACATTACAGATTTTCCTGTAGCCCAATGAAAAACGGGGACACTGACAACATGATGATGAATATTCTTTTTAGCCCCAAGAATGTCTACTTACTTTTTTTTAATATCGTACTACTTCAAGTTTCATGGTGCTTAGTGGCTCTGAGCTATATAAACTTTATTCCTTGGTCAGAATGAACTATTGAAATATTGTTTTGCTTTGCTTTGAAGGCTTTTTAGTTTGTCTATATCTAGGTGGAGGGAGTGTGACTAGTGTCACAAGGGAGGGCATAGCAATGACTTCTACATAATGTCAGTATAATATTTCCATTATTGCTTTTTTCATTCCATTCCGTGGTTTTCTTTGCTGTTTAAAATACTAAAGAGTGCTGAACAGATGCCTCCTCCCTGTGCACAGCATTTCACAATAGCAATCCCAGATTCAGATTCAGAGAGTTTCCTCTCCCCCTGGCTTTGCAGGATGGCAGCCCTCAGCTCGGGATTCGAAGCCACCGACCCCTGGACAAAAGGCGGGAAGCGACCCCCACACTCCGACCCGTGGCACCTCCCATCAGCGGAACTGGATACCAGCCCCGGCCCCCAAAGCGGGTGAAGCCAGGTGACAAGAAAGAACGTATCATCTACCCCGATGCTGGTGGCTGCAAGCATCCTTTAGAGGAGCTGGTGGGTGTCTGCCTATTGATGCAGCTGATAACAGACTGTCCTTTTCTTCTAGTGTGCCCAACATGGAGTTTTCTTTGCCAAATGAGGGATGGTCATTCCTTTAAAGCAGCCCAACTTTGCATCTTTTTGCTTGAGTTTGGTAGGACTGCATTCCAAAGAGCAATGCCACAGAGTCCATGGGATTAGTCACAGCCAGACAGCATACAGTG
This sequence comes from Balaeniceps rex, assembly GCA_013401315.1. Classification (NCBI taxonomy): domain Eukaryota; kingdom Metazoa; phylum Chordata; class Aves; order Pelecaniformes; family Balaenicipitidae; genus Balaeniceps; species Balaeniceps rex. Next base: position 24,347 of record VYZW01051863.1, read on the forward strand.
AAGATGGGGAGATGAGATTTGAACCGTAAATGAGGAAAGGAAGTATCTGGTGGTTAGCCTGCGCTTTCGCCATTGCTTTGCATAGGTAACTATTGAGAAGGACAGAAAAAAGCCCTGGCTTGAATTTCAGATAATCTCAAGGAAACCTAGAGACCAAAAATATAACCTCCCTTGTCTTTCTTAAAATGTGTTTCAAACTGTAATTATATTCCACCCTCAGTCACCGCCCAGCTCTTACGGAAGAGCATGCGAGCATGCTGAGATCTAGCATACTCCTTGCTGCCTCGCAGTAGTCTATCACACTGTCCCTGCCAGAAAATGCAAGCTGTAGCGTTGCTGAGAGGCATCTTCGTGTCTGAGAGCAAATTTGAGTGTGGAGGTTTCCCACAAATGAAGTCTGTTAAAGCTTAATGAATACATGATTGTGGTAGAGTCCCACTGCCGCCTGGGTATTTTGGTTCTCACAGGACTTCATAATTTCCCACCTCTTTTTAAAACACTGTGGTCCTTGATGGTACAGTGCTTGTTGCAGAAGCAATGGTGCTCAGCTTCTTGAGATGATGATTTTTTAATGAATCATATGGCCATTTCACGAGAGATACATGTAACAAGGTGTAGATAACATGGTTCATTCTCTGAGGCTAGTGAAAGAGGAAAAGGGTAGATACAAACATGCACAGGCACCAGGTAGTTCATGACAGGCTTTAATCATAGTTCAGGTGGCTTAACACCGTGAATATTGAACAGTGCAGAAAAGTGAAAAGCAGATAGTGGACCAAAAAGTGTGAAGAGAGAGGGCTTTTCCCAAGAGCTTCAACAAAAGAGTCCTCCTGGGGGGCTCAGGGCTCCTTCCTGCCCTTCATACTACGGCTTCTTTGTAGAAGTTGAATGTCTTGAGTCCTCATCTAGATGCTTAAATATCTGGCCTCGCATTACTAACCATTCAGTGTGTTCAGAGGTATGGTCATTCACTGATGGGATTAGAAACTTTAAATCATGACTTTTATTCACAGCCCTTCTTATTTTTTTTAAGGGAGTGCTGTGTCCAACTGGATGTGAGCTGCAAGCTACACTGGTAAAACAGGAAAAAACTGTGAAACCTGTTATTCGTGATCTAAAGGACAAAGTGAGCAAACTGTCTGAAACCTCTGCATCTTTCTATGAACATGTGACTATTCTAGACGATAAATTGGTAAAGAGGCAAAAACAAAGAAAAGGTATGCTCTTTCTATGAATTATTAGTGTAAACAGTATTGCTGTTCTATTGGCATTACCATTGTTGCTTGTTAATGGGACTTCTTAAAAAAAATAAAAATACAGTGGAATATCCAGCAAAGTAGGGTTCCATGACCACGTCCTCTTAAATCTTAAAAAAAATCCTTTGAGAGAGGCAAAGGAATGGATCTCACACTAAGGCGAGATTCATGTGAGGCCCCTAAATGTGAGGGTCATGTGTTCCGCCCTTACCTGCTTTCGTATGTCCATCCAATCCCTTTATGCCCAGCTCCTGGCTTGGCACCATGGCTCCCTGGAAAGAAACTAATTACAGTTCTTTGGCAGAATATAGCACCACTGATAAATCTACTAGCTGGCAAAGAAATAGCAATACACATGTACCACTTTCCTGAGAATCTCTGCATAGTTTTTGCTCATTGTGGAAAAGTAAGCTAAAGAAATGCAAATCCTTCCTCCCTGCTAAGGAAATAAGTGGCTTCTCAAATTGTGCTTACAGATTGCTCTTCATTATTTCATAACTGGAAAACATGTTGAAAACTAATCTGCTTTTCACCTCTTTGCTTTTCTAGACAATGATGATATATTTTCTCAGTACAACACAGAAGTGGAATTGCATTATAATTATATAAAAGATAATCTGGACAATAACATCCCATCTAGCCTCAGGGTCCTCCGTGCAATTGTGACTTCTTTACACAAAAAGATACAAAACCTGGAAAAAGCCATTGCAGCCCAGGTGGACTACTGCCGTTCCCCATGTGTTGTTTCCTGTAATATTCCAGTGGTTTCAGGCAAAGGTACCTATTTAACTGTAATGACATCTCTTCTCCCATGTATATCACTGTGCAAATTGATAGATACATCATTTGAGTGGTGTGAATGTTCCTCTGAAGCCTGTGTCATTGATTAGGATAGCAGAAAAGATGGAAGGTGATCCTGACTGAAAAAAATCTTTTACGGATGCCTGTGCTGGTCAGACCAAAGATCCTCTTACCCAGTATCAGTCTTCATTAGTGGCCAGTAGCATTTTAAAGAAATATGTGCTTCAGGGTCTTTGTAAGGTGGAGGTGATACACTTGTGACCTTCATAGTTGTACCTTTGATTTTTTTCAATCAAGAAAGGTTTTTGTTTCACAAGCTTGTCTAATTCAAAAAAACATTGAAAAGTATACAGTCTTCCATCACTCAGGTTGAACTTTTAGAAATTCCTGTTTGGAAAAGTAGAACAATGCAGGCGGATTGTTCTTTCTTCCCTGATTCTTTCACATGATGTATCACAGAAATCAAAATGAAAGTAGAATTAGATATATCTTTAAAATTGTTGCCTTATAATCAGCAAATGAAAGGGTAAGGATATTGTTGAAGCAGTTCAGAGCTCTTTCTGTAACAGACTCTCTGGTTTATTCTTGCAGAATGTGAGGATATTATCAGAAAGGGAGGTGAGACATCTGAAATGTACCTCATCCAGCCAGATCCTTTCGGCAGACCATACAGAGTATACTGTGACATGCAAACAGATAATGGAGGTTAGTGTGAAACAACTATGTTGTTAAAATATTAATTAACGTGGATGCTACAAAACATTAGTAATAGTAATTTGCATTTTATACTAACTAATATGGAGTTATAACTTTTGTAATTACTTGAGAATTAAGTCTGATTGACTAGTTCAGAAAAGTCTTGCTGGTCATCTTCAGATGCACAGTAGGATACTTCTATAATTAAAATGGAAATAAATTGTTGGGATGGGATTTGTAGATAAAAACGTATCTTACTATGACGAGAATGGACAATGTATGAGTGGGCAGGCAAGGAGGGCCTGGCTCATTTCTTACCGTGCTACTAGGCACTAGACAAAAGAGCAGGGCAGTCCTTCAAATTCTGCTTTTTCCACCTTTCCTTATAGCGCCAAGCAAGACGAGTGAAAATGGCAAGGCTGAGCTCATAAGCAGTGACAACTCAGACCTGCTGCAAGGAAGCCATATGCTCCGCTCACCTTAAGATGAGGATAGAAGGGCTGTATGTTAACATTTCATGCTCCTTTCTCAGTGGAATTTAATCTAAATACTGTCACTCCTGCAGGCTGGACTTTGATTCAGAACCGCCAAGACGGCAGTGTTAATTTCGGAAGAGTATGGGATCAATATAAAAAAGGATTTGGAAATGTTGCAAAGAGTGGAGGGAAGAACTACTGTGATACACCAGGTAAAACGCTAAGCATGAAAGATTAAGAACTCTTCTTACTGAAACTGTTTTCTCATATTTCTTGAAGCTCTTTGATTTTTTAAAATTAGCTAATCCACTTTCGCAGACTTATAGGCAAATCATAAAGTTGCCATGAAGTATATCGTGAACTCTATTTCACAGAGCTCTCGCTTGTTGCTTCTCAGGTGAATATTGGCTTGGAAATGACAAGATCAGCCAGCTTACCAAAATAGGGCCCACTGAAGTTTTAATTGAAATGGAGGACTGGAACGGCGATAAAGTATCAGCTCATTATGGAGGTTTCACCATACAGAGTGAAGGAAACAAGTACCAGCTTTCAGTTAGTAACTACAAAGGCACTGCAGGCAATGCACTAATGGAAGGAGCTTCACAGCTGCACGGAGAAAACAGGACAATGACAATTCACAATGGCATGTTCTTCAGTACTTACGATAGAGACAATGATGGATGGTACGTACTTGCATTAGACATTTAAAATAGAAATAGACCTTAAAATAGAGCTGAATATAGACTATTACTCTAATTTGCTGTTAGCTTTCACAGCATTTCGTAGTATCTTAAAATACGTTCTATCCCTGCAAGTTACCAGCCAAATGTCCATGCAGTTCCCTTGATGTAGCCAGGAGCCGGTAAAACTATGTATTAGGTTAGTGCTGCTCCACAGTCAAGTAAGAAGCAAGCACCCCGAATTTTATTGATTCCATGAATGGCGTTACCATAGAAATATTGGCAAATCTGGGTGCAATATATTCATTGTCAGAGACTGATGGTGGCAGTGCTGAGGATCACTGTGTAGCTTAAGTAGGAATATTGATACTCACTCCAGTAACACATAATGGGTTCTAAGGAAAGAGACAGGTAGCAAGTTCTATTTAAAAATTAAGTTCTTCCTACTCAGAAGCCAGGAGCTCAATTGTAAAGTACTTAATTTAGCACTGTATCCCTAAACTATGTGCTAATTCTTTATCTTAATATCTGATTACATATTTATGAATAAAGGAATTGTTTAGATTGCAGAAGATGTACAGTTCTCATTGGTTTTTATCTTTAAATTGCATTGATATTGCAATTATCATTATGAACTGCAAATAATTGTAGTTATCAACTGGTAAGCTAAAATGACATTCCCAAAGAGATGCAGCTAAAATTTGACTTGTTTTTCTTAGCTGCTTCATCTTCCAAGTGCACTGTGTAGCACACACTTGTGATGGTCAATCTTTTACAGAAAGTTCTAAGAGGATTTTAAATGTTTATTATGGTTTGAAAATTTCAGTACAGGGGCAGGTGTATGTACTCTGTTGATCTGTTTTCTCACAGTTCATCTGTCACTCTTAACGCTTTCTTTTCCCTCATCAGGTTAACTACTGATCCAAGAAAACAGTGCTCCAAAGAAGATGGTGGTGGATGGTGGTACAACCGCTGCCACTCAGCCAACCCCAATGGCAGATACTATTGGGGAGGGACCTACAGCTGGGATATGGCAAAGCATGGTACAGATGATGGTGTTGTATGGATGAACTGGAAAGGGTCATGGTATTCAATGAAGAAGATGAGCATGAAAATCAGGCCATACTTTCCACATTAACCATTATCAAAATGTACAGAATCAGGGATTTTCTTTTAATATTTGTACATGGTTACCTTTTTAGTCACAGTATTCAGGATTGTCTTTACATATGAGAACCAAATATATAAGTACAAGCATATTGTGACCTGAAGTGAAAAGCTATGTCAACTGTAAATCAAAATCTGACCAATGAAAATAACTCACAAGTGTATTTTGTTCCATTTTTCATTTGTTCACAAGATGGAAGTAACTACTATAGAGTAATGCTGATTAAAAAAACCCCAAACACAACTTGCTTCTCTCTTTTACAACGGACTTCTATACCACATTTGAAGAGGGAGAGGATTCTTTTAAAATGTTTTCTAAACATTAAATAAATCCTTAAAACTAAAGTTTTCTTCACATGATTCCTAAGTGTTTATGCATTATCCAAGCAAACACATTGCACCAAATAAGGGATGGTCATTTTCTTTCATATCATAAAGGTATGGTAACTACCTGTGTAACAAGTTGAGAAGGAATAAAGTGAAAAGATAGTATCTAACAAATGGGTAGGTCACCAGTCACTTAGTTCAAATCCTGTACACTGGATAAAATATGCCCTTTCCTGAGACCTTCCAGCATCCCACACCCTTTTATCATAGAATAAAATGCAGTATTAGAAGACCTGGATGGTACATCTTTCACACAATCACTATTGTGGGACTGGAGCAATTAGTGACTCCAGTCACAGGGTAGATGGAGGTTGGGTGTTTCATCAAAGCTAGTGGTCTAGGCTCCCTCTGTAGCCAGGAGCAGATTTGTCCCAAAGACAGTACTTCCCAACCCTGGTAGGTAGAATCAACCATCTCTCAGAGGGGACTGCCTTCCTCCACAAAGGAGGGGACCCAGATCACTAGCGGGTCCATCACTCGATGGATTTCTATCTGAAACCTCTCATGTTGATTTAATCTGTGGAGCCCAGGAGGACAGGGAGGAGACATCACGGCAGGATCTCACTATGCAGAATCATAGAATCATTTGGTTGGAAAAAACCTTTAAGATCATCGAGTCCAACCATAACTGTCCACTACTAAGCCATGTCCCTAAGCGCCTCGTCAACCCATCTTTTAAATACCTCCAGGGATGGTGACTTGACCACTTCCCTGGGCAGCCTGTTCCAATACTTGACAACCCTTTCTGTGAAGAAGTTTTTCCTAATATCTAATCTAAACCTCCCCTGGTGCAACTTGAGGCCATTGCCTCTCGTCCTATTACTAGCTACTTGGGAGAAGAGACCAACACCCACCTCACTACAACCTCCTCTCAGGTAGTTGTAGAGGGCGATAAGGTCTCCCCTCAGCCTCCTCTTCTCCAGGCTAAACGACCCCAGGTCCCTAGCTGCCCCTCATAAGACTCGTTCTCCAGAACCTGCCCCAGCTTTGTTGCCCTTCTCTGGACACGCTCCAGCAACTCAATGTCCTTCTTGTACTGAGGGGCCCAAAACTGAACACAGGACTTGAGGTGCGGCCTCACCAGTGCCAAGTACAGGGGAAGGATGACTTCCCTGGTCCT
>VYZW01051863.1:31393-63864 GCA_013401315.1 Balaeniceps rex
TGATGGCACTCAAGATGATCTGCTCCATGACCTTCCCCGGCACCGAGGTCAGGCTGACGGGCCTGTAGTTCCCTGGATCCTCCCTCCAGCCCCTCTTGTAAATGGGCGTCACATTTGCTAACCTCCAGTCAAGTGGAACTTCCCCAGTCATCCAGGACTGCTGATAGATGATGGAAAGGGGCTTGGTGAGCACCTCCACCAGCTCCCTCAGTACCCTTGGGTGGACCCTGTCTGGCCCCATAGACTTGTGTGTGTCTAATTGGCCAAGCAGGTCACTAACCATTTCCTCTTGGATCATGGGAGCTTTGTTCTGCTCCCCATCCCTGTCTTCCAGCTCAGGGGGCTGGGTACCCTGAGAACAACTGGTCTTACTATTAAAGACTGAGGCAAAGAAGGCATTAAGTACCTCAGCCTTATCCTCATCCTTTGTCACTGTGGTTCCCCCTGCATCCAGTAAAGCGCAAACGTTCAGCATCCCCACAGGCAGGCTTCCATTGAGGGTAGGGAACAAAAACACAAGGCATAAAGCAGAAGCGCCTTTTCCAAAAGCACAGACACTTCTCCGCGCGTGGCTGTAAAGGTGTCTCTGCTGTTCGGCAAACTCTCCAAAAATGTTAGACAGTGACTGTGTTTGAGAATCACTGAAAAAAGGCCAAAAGTGAGCTGCTTTGGCAGTATTTGATGATATTGTTAAATGGTATGAAACATGCTGGCCAGTGAGATTGGAGGCAAGGAAGTTTGCTCGTGTTTGTTTCTCAATAGAAGCACAGAAATATTAAACAGAGTAAATACTTGTGTAATTTTATGTCATATATACAGCATATTCTTGTGTAATTGTGTAACCAATATAACTGTTTTTCTATGCAGTCAGCTTTTTCCTAAAAAATCCTTACCACACACTGTCAGCAAGTTGCTGATTTAAACCCCTTATCTGTAGAAGAATCCTTGCTTGACACATGCTGAGAAACATTCTAAACCAAGGAAATATATACTATAGCCATTCAGGTGCTCCTCATCTTGCTTGTGCTGGTTACAGTCATAAACTTTTAGTGGTCACTAGAAAATAATAGCCTGTTTTGGGGATGTGTTTTGACGAATTATCATGAACTGTCTTATTTCGAAGCTACAGTACACATGGTAAACTACCTAGAATTCATCAATGGGACAGAAAGTCTACCTCCATATTTGTAAAAGCAAAGCTTAGGACATCCTTAAAAGTCAGTCCTAAAATGCATGCAGCACTTATCAAAGTGTACTCTGTGTTAGGTGTGTGGCAAAAGTGAGAACCCAAACCACGCGTGTCTCTGTCTGAGAACTGACTCCTGCCACTGCTGTGCTCCCCTCAAAATGGAAATGAGAGGAGACGGCCCAGAAGCATGACTGTCAAACTTGATCAGACTTTCGGGGTTCATGTTAGTGGAGGCAGGAGTTCATGATGAACATAATTCTAAATTCTTTTACTTCTTTAGCCCTCTTAAACAAAGTAAATAATTCAAATTATAAATATTTTTATCTCCAGTCAAGGTGTGAGCTGCCAAAGACATAGACATAGACAAAGACCTAGTCAAAGACATAGAAAAAGTTTATATAAAAAGGGTTTTAAAATTAATGTTTCTTTAAAAGGTTTGTCAGTTATAAATAAGATGAAAGAACTATTTTGTTGATAATTAATCAGTGTTTATTTTTTAAGCCACAGATGTCCTCAGTTGCCTTCAAATTCACCAGGTAAAGGTACATCATGCACATATATATAAAAAAAATCTTTTCAACTTGTAGTCGTAACATATATATTAAAAGCCTGTCTTTCTACAGGGTTTCTATGGGCCTGATTTTCATTCTAACAATTTTGAGGGAATAGTCAGAGGCTCTAAATGGCAGCCAGACCACGCCGTTTTCAATCTCATAAGGAATGTTGTACCTGGGGTCATAGTGGCCCCCCAGGTAGTAAATGCCATTGAGATTGGCCGCCTGGCAGCTGTTGTACCACCAGCCACCCCCGTACATCTCTGCGCAGCTCTCCTCCCAGCGGTCTTGGTCCCGGTCGAAGGTGCTGAACCGCATCTGGGCATGGGACGTGTATTCGGTGCCCTCTTCGAGCCAGCCAGCAATCAGCGCATCCCCGGCCGTCCCCTCGTAGGAGGACACAGCAAGGGCATACCCTTCCACTTCAGACCCTACCTGTATGATATACTCTGCATACACAGCATTTCCATCCCAGTCCTCTAACTCTATCCGAAGGAGAGTGTCGTTCTGAGTCAGCAAGTGTATGTTTTCATTGCCCAGCCAGAACTCTCCTCGCCCTCTGCCATCCACGCTGCCGAAACCTCTCTTGTAGTCTTGCCAGGTCCGGTTAAAATTCACTGATCCATCCATTCTCTGTTGGATCAATAGCCATCCTCCCAAAGTGGTCTCTTGGTCGCAATAAACTGACAAAACCTTATTGGATCCCGCTGGCTTGATTTTGAAAATGCCACTTTTGGCACCAAAAGTGTGTTTCTGGCGGATATCATCACAGTCTAAAAGAAAAAGTTGATCTGGTTTGACAGGAGTTATCAGAAAAAATTAATAAAAGGTTCAGAGGAATCCAAATACCAACAGCTCTGAGGAAAATTGTTAAACATGTCTTGGACTACATTAGGTATGGTGACAGGCAACATTAAAAAGAATTCAGAAAAGAAAACTTTACATACTTCTTAAATTGTGAATTGTCTATGTAATACCCGAGCATTAATGAAATATTTTCCTTTTTGTTTCTCAGGTGGCAACAAACAGACACAGTGCTTGCATTTTATCATAACACTGTTGTACTGCAGTATCTAAAATCAATGTGTCAGTTTGGTTACGGATGGAGTTTGGCTCCACTACCTCAATAACTACTTCTGTGATGCCTGTGTACCTTTCCCAGTGCTGGCTGTCCTTTGCTTCACTCCTGGCGGTCTGAAGCTGCGTGCCTGTAAGTCTGGGGTATCCTCTGCACTCTGATCATGTTGCACCCCACCTAGCTGCTCAGTTATTTCACGGATCTTTAGTGATTTGGTTTCGAAAGTGGAGCCTCCTTTGTTGAAACTAGAAGAGGCGCCGGTCACTACAGTCTTGTAGTGACTTGCACTGCCAGATGGTATTCCAGATGGCTGAAGGTGAAGTCCTCCAAAGTCATCTTCTTCCTCCTCTCCTAAGTCTGTAAATTTGTCTTTCCCCCCATAAGCCCCTGAATGACTGGATGCTCCAGTGCCTAACTGAGTACTGCCTGTGACAGTTATGTGGCTGGTAGATCCACCAAGGTGCCTATTACCAGTGGATGGAGAGTCAGGGGTAAAAAATGACTCTAGCTCAGGGTGTAACCTCTCTAGCTTGTGGAAGCCATCTGTCCCACCAACATGGTACATGCTCCCTTCCCCTCCAGTATTTCCTACTCCTTGTAAATAGGAGCAGTCTGAGCCATCAGAAGAAACCATTTTTTCAACTACTTCTTCTCTAGGGCCATCAGGGCCAGTGACTAATTTCCTGGTGGTAGTTTTGGTGCATCTACGAACAGTGGAGGAGGTTTTGTCTCCCAGACTAATGGTTTCTCTCCCATGAGTAGGAGTAACTAATTTGCTGGTGTGTGAAGGTCCATCCCCCCTCGATTCTGCCATGTGATACAAGCTGTCACCTCGGGAGGGGTTCGTGTCTGTTTCTGATCTTTCTAATACAGCTTGCATCTGCTTGATGTTATTAATTATGTTCAGAGCTTGCATTTCTGGCAGAGGCTTATGCTTAAAATGCTCAGGAACGTTTGAGTCCTTAAGTGGCCTCATTTTCAGTGTGCTCAAGCTCATTGTTTGAAGCTCTGGGTGCAAGTTGATGGAGTTGGCTTGGGTAAGCTGCTTCTGGATGTTGTCATAGCTTTCTTTGTCCACCTGATAATCAAAACTTCTAGCACAGGATCCTTTGCAAGCTCGTATCTTAATATCAATGTCCACCTGCATAAACAGAGAGAAATAATTTGGTCAGGGAGCTTTCCTGACTTTCTCAAGCAAGTGTATCTTTTAACTGGACTGGGAAAAGGTGGGAGCTGCCCTGGTACCTCCCACCTACAGCTGAGCTCAGTTTTGAAATCATCCCTGGGTTTATTTCCACTGTAAATACAACATGTGCAATAGCAGAGTGCACATGAGCTCCATGGAGAAGTACATTGTAGCACGTTCCCAATCTCTGCTCCCTTTATTCTCGGGGCATAGGTGTGTCTTCCTGGGTTTGGCAGGAGTGCTACAGAGCTGGGCACACTCTCTGGGAACCAGGGCAGAAACAGATCCTCCAAGGAGAGGGGAAGATACTGGACTTGTCCCAGAGCCTGTCATGGCCCTGCTGTGAGGCCTGCCATCCTGGGGGTACCATTGCTTTCCCAAATGATCCAAAAGCTGGATCTCTGATCCAGGGATCAGAATGGGCTTTTGAGCAAAACCGCTGTTTGTGCCAGAACTTTTCCTTGCATTACCATCAGAGGAATCAGCTGCAACCTGGGAATACAGGCTCTAATGCCAGCACTGGCTGCGGGCAGCGGTGGCAGCACTGGGGAAGGATGGGGCACATCCCCCTCGTCCTACCTGCTCTGCAACTCCTTACAGGAGAAGAAACACCTCATACAGAGCCAGTTATCAGCAGATACAACATCCTTACTGCCTGTCTGAGAGCAGAAGCGGCAGATGGGACTAGGAGTCCTCCTGAGCTCACGCTGGCTCCCACACAGCAGGAAAAGAAAAAAGACGCCCAGAAAACATCTCATTTGGGGATTCGCCTCAGCAGGTGAGATCCTGTGAGAGTTGCACCATGTTTTCTTTCCAGAGGGAGCACTTCTCGCCATGTATGGTATAATGGATAGACCCTCCTTCTGTCACTAAGCCCTGGAAAGAATGGAAATTACATAGCAGCTACCTACCTCCAAGCGCTTCATCTCTACCACCTGTTCCTGGATGCTGCTCTGCAGAGCTTTAATTCTGTTTACTTGAGTGACAACTCTCTGCTTTAATGTCACAATTCTCCGCCTCAGTTCTCCTGACACGTGACCATACGTCTCATCAACCTCTGAAAGAGAAATGCATCTGTCACCTACGCATGTGTGATTTTCTGTCCTAAAAGAGTAGTGTATTTTAAAATATGTAATTAAAACATGTAATTAAGAACATATTTCTCATAGTACTGAGCAGGCAAAAATTACATTAGTTTTTACTAGTTAGCAGTTAAGAGTCTTGTATTACCATGTTTATTCTGGCTCTTGATAATAAGGTCCAGTGCAGCATATATTTTCACTACAAATTGCTTATGCACAAAAAAAATAATAATTCAGCAATGGATAATAAAACTGGATGTGAGATACTCACGCTGAGCACTGTCCAGGTCTGGTTTTACTACCTTTATGGTTTCCACAATTATCTGATTGGATTTTTTATAGTTGTTTTCATTTTCTGCGAGCAACTTCTTGATTTTGTCTATTCTGTGACTATAATCCTGGTCCGTTTCATCAATCAGTCCCTGCATTCTGCAGCCTGATGGACATTTTGTACCCTGAGATTGGAAGAGGGAAATAATTGTGTTAAAATCTTCACAAGTAAACCTGTTTTAACATTACATTTGCAAACTGCTGGCCAACACTGAAAACACGTTAAAAAAAATTAGGGCAAGATTCTGCTAGTTCTCTTCAGATGTCCTGTCCTATTCATCCAACGACTTCGCCAAGGACTTAGCGCAAGCCACTTGGGGGCTGATCCTTTACCTCCTATGCCTCTGACACGGGTGTGATGGAATCACTGAAGCGCATCCTCAGAAACCTGCCATAAAGGAAGGATCAAGTAAACCCTTAATTTTCCCTCTCCTCTGTTCCTCAAGGGTGAATTTTTATATATTTTCATATATATATATATTTATATTTCCCAAAGGGCTGTTGTAAGGCGAAGTTTGTTGTCCAGTTTGAGAAAGGATGTCAGAGGCCAACTTATTTAAGCAAAATTTTCCTCAGAAAAGCTTAATGTTGTTACAGACTAAAGCTCTTTGCCAAGATTTCATCAGATAAATGTAGCATAGAGACAGGCTGAGATGCAAGAGGCAAGAGGGAGACAAATTAAGAGCTGATACACAAAGACATGCAGTCCATCGTTACGAATCTTTTACTGAACATTTTGTCATCAGGCTTCCTAAAAAGTAACTTGTGAAGAGTAAGCTATTTCTAGTTATTTCTTTTCTTTGTCACACATCTTTCTTTCCTGTGCCTTTCTCTTACCAGCTCCCAAAGTGGAAATATCAAAATTCTGAAAAGAAATCCTTCTTTTTTTTTTTTTCCTAGGAATAGCCTCCTTTTATTTCATCTTTCTCTTCCAGACTTACTTCCTCTTCTGATTCTGCACCCCTTCAAACGTCTCTTCTCCCTCTTTCTTTCTCCTCATATTTTATTTTTTTTCTTTCCCACAGGAGATCTCTCCAGGCTGCCCCGACATGAAGCATTACCTGTCCTCCCTCAGACCTAAAGCCCAACCGTGTGCTGGCTGCATGGCACCCGTCATAGCGGTCCGGCTGAGGTCTGTGAGCGCCCTGCTGACCGGCCCCGCCTTTGCCCCCCGAGCTCATTGCTCACCCAGTCATCGTCTGCACAGATGGGCCAGTTCTTCTCATACTGGCAGGTAGACTGGGACGCATGCTCCACAATCCTGGGACCACGCACTCCTGCACCCTCCCTTTCAAAGGTAGTCTCTCCACCTTGTGCCTGCTAGGAGGAAAAGGGGGAAAAGCAAAACTGAGATGAACTAAACAGCTGCCAAGAGAACAGAGACATAATGCTGACATCCTCAAACACTCAGTGGCATAGCTGACGTGTGGCAATCACAGCCATCTGGAAAGCATCACGCCAAACAGTGCAAGGATTTTATTCCTGACATTTCTTGTAAGATACGATTTTGTTTGGTTTGTTGGAATAAAGTTTTTCATCCCTTAAAATTAATGCTGCTATGGAGGGGACTGGTGATGCTCAGGATATATTATGATAACATTATTCCACAGAAATTTTGTGTTCTGTGTGTAAATATAAAATTAATTTGAAATTAGGTTGAAATTGGTTAAATCAAGGCAAATACTTTAAAAATCCTATGTTCTGTTTCCATTTGCTGCAATGTTCTTAAATTTCTATTTTCATTCTACCACCTTCAGTCTACACAAAACTGGCTTAAAGATATATATGAATAGAATTTTGCCATTAGCATTTCTGATTTTAATCACAGTTGCTAACTGTAAGCGTGTAGCACTGTTTTGTCTGGCATAAAGAGCAAGAAAGCTAATAACATAGTAATAAAAATAACAATGTCCGTGATGGATGGATTCCACGGTGCTAATGGAAAGAAGAGAAATAAATACACTGAGATTTTCTTCAAATCTGAGAAGCAAAAGTGCATATACACAAGCTAATTCTAAGCCAAAACACTGCAAGGATTCCTACTGTGTCATCACTCAGTAAAGATCTGGAAAATAATTCTTTTTCATAAAAGAAAGCCCTGTTTTAGGGCTTGAGATGTAATTAGGTCTGACTGGATTCCTCTGGACACCTTAAGTTCTTTTCAAGCAGCATAATTAATGCTTGAAAAGATTAATGATTAATTATTATTATGACTAATAATTAATTCTGAGGCAGAGAAAGTTTTCCTAATTCTAGCCTCCAGTGCCAGAACCTCAGCCCTGGGTAACTGGAATGTCATTATTAAAATCAGCAGATTCACGCTGGTTTGATTCATCCTGAGGACCTGGCCCAAGTGCCTCTTAAAAGCAACAAATAAAAACTTTACTTTTAGGTGGTCTGTGCCCTTTCAGCACTGACAGCTCCAATATGAGTGCTTCTGTTTTGTCACATGTGCTCCCTATAATTTCTGTCATTTGTTAAAACATTCACATTCTTCAAAAAGCAGTCACAAAGAGAAATGTAAAGAATCTAACATAAGATTATGGGCTGAGACCTAAATGAGAAAAGAGCAAGGTTATATTACCATAGTTGAAAATCAAGTTTATCACTTTCTTTATCTAAAAATTGATTCTTACTTAGCTCTAGTTTAAGCTGATGTTGCTGCCACAGGAATCATTGTTTTTTAATGTGTATTTTATAATAAAGGTATTGTGTGTTATTTGTAGGTGGAAGATCCTGCTGAAGTACCGTCCAAAGGAGATAGAATTCACCGTAATAAACACGAAAATTCCTGACTGGCTGGAGCCACTAGCATCCAGTCAGTTAGGTTTAAGACTTACAGCATCACCTATGAATCTATGAATTCACGTTAATGTATCTGCTTTGTTGCTCCTGAAGCCAGGCAGATTCAGCAAAACTGAATTAAGCAAAACTAGAGAGCTGGATACTCAAGAACTACTGATGAAAGTCCAGCAGTGAAGTGGTTACACTAAGCTTGTGCCTATGTGTGTGCATTGAATTTTACAAGCTAGGTGACAGCCAAAATGTATCTGACTAATGAATGAACATTAAATAAATGCTCACTCTTCAAAACAGAAAGATATGAAAAGAATCAAGTAAGAAAACTCATACCCAAGCTAAGTTGAGGAACAGCAACACACAGAAGATCCTCATTGATATCATCTTCAGGAGAAGAGCGAGCAGAACTCTGACTGAGAGGATGCTCTTCACTGGTCTTTTGGTGCAATTTAAACCTTAATGTGAAGCTGAGATTAATCATTATGCTCCCTTCTGTTTGGAGACAAAACATGCCAAATGCTCCCCTCCCCTTTACGTGATTACCTAATGCCTCTTGCACAAGTTTCTGATGCTATTTGCTCCAGATAAGTTTGTACAACACCAACATGCGGGCAGCATCATGTATTCCAGGAAAAAAGTCTGTCTAAAGCTTAGTTTCTCGTAACTGGGTGTTCAACTAAGATGTGTTCAGGACCTAGCGGGATCCAGCAATACTTACCTGCTGGAAGATGCATACTCTGTGCGATGAGTATTTAGATAGCACAATCAAAGAGTTGATATTTGGAAAAGGAAGTCATTTGGGTTTGCCCTTTCTGTGTGACTCTGTTCCTCTGCTGTGAAATCCACTGGCCTTTCCAAAGCAAGTACTAGCCTAAGAAATGTTAATACAGTCTACCTGTGACCATGTGGTCATCAACTGAAATTAATTCCTGAGGAGTCCAGAGCCCAGTTGACATCAGTTTTTACATCTGGACCTTACTGGTGTTTGTATAATGCATGATGTGTTTAACATTATGCTGTCTCTTACACAAATGGTATATTATAATTTTTTATCAAGTAGGATTTGTTTGAAATGGACACATACTTATGAAGAGTACAGTGGAGTGGTACTTGAAAATGTCCCAGAACAGATGTTAAGCATAATTAAATCTTTCTAAGGAGTCATGTCTCCTTAAACATTTGTATAACGGGTATAGTTTGTGTGTGGCAACTGATGATAATGTGCTGCTGCTGTGAGCTCTAAAACAAGCCTTACTGTTACTGGGGAGTGTTGTATGTGGCTGTCAGATGCTTTAGAGATGCTGCCCATCTCAAAAGCTGCCACTGCAGTGAGCAGGAAAGAGCAAGAAACCCCTTGCTTGAGCAGATGTGGGCCTAATCAGTTGAAAGAACAAAATTCTCTTGGCTTTTTAAAACCGCATGACATTCACAAAACTCTCCATCACCTACAGGTTGCAAGACCTTATCATATTCTGCTTTAGAAGGGATATGTTTAAGCTTGACTCTGGCATTTTACAACATATTTATTTCAAAATAGCTGATTTTAGCTTTAGATGCATTCCAGCAGCCTCTCAGGTTTTGCCTTATCCTCCTTTCCTCTGCTTTTCCTCTTGTTTTCTGCCTTCAGGAGGCTTGAACCCTCTCCATATAAAGCTCACTGCAGTTGAACTGGACCCTTTGTTTCCTCCCATTTCTGGCCTTGCATTTCATGCTCCTCTTATCTAGGAAAACCCTCTTAAACCTAACTTAACTTATACCAATATCACTAATAGCGAGTCATATCCTCAGGTAGCAGAAGAGCTCAATAAGATGGTGCTACGTTGATTAACACCTACACCACCAGGATCTGGTTCTGCATGACAAAGGGTTTCTATTATATTTAAGGTTTAATCTTATCTTATCTGTGCATGTTCTGAAACAAGAGGTTTTGTTTATTTCAATTCCCTGCAACATGCTTTATAAAGTCTTCTGTTGAATCCCATGCAGTGCCAGTAATAATATGATGCAACAAACCTCTTCTGATTTCAGCAACAAGACAGCCCAACTAACTTCAGCAACAAATGTCCAAACAGACGACATATTACCTTTGCTCAGTTTGAAGATCAGCCAGCCATGGCTGTGTTGTTTGGTTGATAAATATCCGTAAGGCAGCTCCTGAACTCAAAGCAGATAATAAATATACTCACACACCAAAATACTCAGCTGCCAACTTCAGCGGGGGTAAGATTTGTGATGCTTCCCCACTCCAAGTCCTACAGAGTTGTGTTCATGCTGTTGCAGCAGTTCTGTGAAAGAATTATAAAAAGCTCAGAGAAGAATAAAATGCTTAAAGGAGGGAAAGACCACAATGAGAGGAAGTCTTGCAGGATTAGGATTAGTTATTTTACAGAACAGAGTAAAATGGGCTTCATCGAAAATATACTGGGGTCCATGGGGAGTCTACCACTCAAACCAACAAGCTCGAATTTAGCCTCCATGATAGATACAAAACTCTGCTCAAAGATCACAGCCTTAGGACCTCCATGCTCAGGAACACAAGAATTGCAGGTACAACCTTCATGCGCTCTCCTTGTGCACACACTTGTGGACTCTGCTTTACCGAAGGATAATGTGTGATGTTTCTTCCACCGAACCCCTTCCTCCTCACATTGAACATCGATCCTGTTCCGCAGGCAAGCAGCTGCCCAGAGCTGTACACTCTTTTCATTGTATGATGATACTCTGCAGACTGTTTACAGCTTCAAGGATTTTCCTATGGTGCTCATCACTTAGCTACCCCAGTGCTTTACATACATTCATTGCCGGGGCATAGCTTTCCCCTTTCCACAGCTGCAGAAGCCAGGTGAGAAGGTTAAGTCAAAAAGTAGTTATTACTTTGGGGGATCCATTTTGATAGTCTTCAGAGCACACCATATGTGCAGATCGCACTGACAGCAGCTGTAGCTCTGTGCCCGCACCGGGGCTCAGGAGCAGCATCCAGCAGCCAGCTCTGAGACAGCTGAGTGTCTTGTCCCTAGTTCCACAGGAATCGGGTGATGATGGCAGGAATAGCACCTAATTCTGCAGGGTATCAGCTGTAAGTAAGAGACAACCGTGCCCCACCTGGTCTTACTACATGCATTACAACCTATGCAACAACTAAAGCATCCTTCACGATTCAGATGTGATGTGACATGTCACCTTAGTTCTGCCTTTTACCAATTTGCAAGAGCTTGATTTTGTGATCTTCAATAATCTCTGAACATTATTTTTGTAATTTAATAGGCCTTAAAAATCAAGAATAGTCAGAGCACATCAAGCAGAAGAATTGCTGCCTTTTCAACCATGCGATGATTTGCTAGGTGATGTCCCAGGTACCAGCTACCAGTGTAACACTGGACATGGCAGTAGCATGTGCCAGGCCTCCTCTGACCCTGATGGAGAGCACAGCTCTCTGGTGACCTTCAGATGCAGAAAGCTTAAGCTCTGGTTCAAGTAAAACTCAGCCACCAAGGCTAGAGGGACTGGAAAAAGCCGATAACTGATCATAAACATTAGGTAAGATAAGACGGGTTCCCTGCTTCATGCAAAGGGGGTTGCTGGGTGAAGCTGGGGTGAAGGAGGAGCTCCCCAGGCTTTCCAGTTGAGGGCTGAATCCAGGCCTGACCTTCAGCCCGTACCTTTGCTTTCATGTTGCAATCATCCAGTCACTTCTCCCTGTGTTTGTTTGAAAGGCTAAAGGCCAAGAGCTAGATAAACTTTGGATTTAACTTGAATTCATGATCAAAGGACAGACGTGCAGTTTACTACTTCAGCTGCCCTGCTCTTGGCAGGTTGCCACAGCAATAGTTGGGGAGTCTGGGATTTAATCCTGCTTTTTGTGCCCCAGATGTGAGCCGGCTCTTGTTTGCACAGTGCTGGCCCTGTCTCCTGTCCTACCACCAGTCCCCACCACTGGTTTCCAAGCGGTGCCTTCTCTTACCTGTTTGTTCCTGTCTCTTCTCTGGATACGTTGGCTTAGACTCTGTTCTCCTTCAGCCCCAGCTCTCAGCTCCACTTTCTCTTCATATGCTCCTCAGACTACCTAACTCTTTTGAATTCATTACTAGCATCTGGTCCCACATTTTCCCCATGCAATGTCCCAGGGACTGAGGGACCCAGCAAGTCCTCCAGTCTGTCCACCTTATTTGCCTCATTCTACCTCTATCCCTTTGTCGTCCACTTTTTCCTTTTTCTTCCTTTTTTTTTTTTTTTTTTGCTTTGGAGTCAGCATGCAAAAGAGAAAGTATATCTGTTCCTGATTCCTCTGTTCTGTGTTACAGTGGTCTTGGGAAGAGTGACTGCAAACACAAGGTACGAAAGAAAGACAAACTCACTGTAGCCATCAAATCCTATAATGAACTTTTATAAACTTGAAGGGGGACAGGCTTGCCTAAATACAGATGACTTTCACTATAGGCTATGGTCTGAGGGTCACATATGATAAAGACTGATTTAGAAAAGAGAAATATGACCTCTCAGTATACAAAAAAAGGGCATTGAGTCAAATTGCAATGTATTTACTTGCAAAAAATAATACTGAGACTATTATTCTTTCTCTAAGAGAAGAAATAGGACATCTTTTCAGGCCCCTTTCTGATATTTAAACAGTTGGAAACAGTAGAAAGGATCTCCAATAGTTGCTAGTCTTCTTTCAGGGCCCAAAGGATATCACTGATCAGGCTTCTTGGATTCGACAGCTCTGACCCTCCCGACCACTCAGCAGATAGTCCTCTCCAAAGAGGTTCAAAATGATTTGTGAGACCTTAGACACCCATCAACAAATCAACTGGAAAAATAGCCAATCTTAGTTCTGGTGAGCAACCCATAAAAAGTCAGCTCATACCAGTGAAATGCGTGTAGTTACAGCAGATTGTCATCAAACAAATCATTGCAGCCAAAAGCTAAACTGGGAGAGGCAAATCACAGTTCAGACCAAGAGGAGTGGGGATACAGAAGTCAAAGTGACAGAGATGAAAAGAGTATTTTATAATTCCATGTTGCAAATATATAAATAAGAACAACCTTAAAGTCATGTCATAGGTGGGATAAACTGAAAACAGAAAGCAGAAGGGACTTATCCAATGCCACTCAAGTGGCTGTTTGCAGAATAAGGATCAGACTGGGCTTATCAACCCTCAGCTCGCATCTTTCCCACAGGCCTCTACACATACTGCTGCAGCTACAAGAAACCACGGGAGAGGCTTCACTGCACAAAAATGTTAAGGAAAATTTTGAGGAATTGGGTGTCAAGGCTGGCCGTGAGCCACGCAGCACGGCTGGTTGCATGGGTGCAACAGAGCTGTGCAAATATACTGGGGTGGAGGGGTTGCCCCTCATCCCAAACAGTTGTTAACCCCATGATGACCCTATACTAAGGATGGCTTCTTCTCACCTACTCCCAAGAAACCTGCCTTCCTCTTACACTTTGGCTTAAGGGTAAAACTTGAACTAAGCCAAAAGAACCTCAGTAAAAATGACAGAGGTACAGCAGGTTTCTATGCTATGGAGACTCAGATCCAGGGAAGCCTCACAGCAGCCTCTATAGAGCCCTGGGCACCAAAACTGGGAAAGCGTTGAGTCAGCATAAACTGCCTGTAAGATCTGTCTTATTAGTGTAATGTTTCTCTGTCTTTAAAATAAAGCATTTGAATGTGCTATTCAGAAATACCAGGTGAACTTCTGGCCTCTCAATAGCTAAAAATAAAGACCAAGACACATTTAATATTTCACTTCTTAATATATCCAGTTGGTATGTATCTATATCTATCTATATATATAAAAGAATATATTTCTATTCCAGCTCTGAGTGTATTTTTTGTTGAACAATTTATCCACAAACCTTATTTGATTTGCTAATGCACCCCTCAAATGCACTCATCAAATATTCTGAGTGAGTACATTCAGACAGCACTGCGAACTCTCTGCTGTTCTTGATCTGTGCTGTGAGTTTGCTCATGCGGATCACATGGAAAATTATTACCATATCTAAGAAAAGAAAATGCAAGTAAAATACAATGAATTTATGCTGCAAATGTTAACATTTTTTGGTCCGACAATGGCAATAAATACATTAGACTAATTTTTAAATATTTATGAGTCAAAAGGGGGTATTCAGGAATGATAATTGTACACCGTAATACTATGTGCTATATAGCAAATGAAACTTTTATTCTGAGTAATATTTGAGAAACCTGTTAATGTGTATGCTCTGGAGTAAAATATCTGTTCTTGATCATTGATAGTATACTTCCTAACACATCCTGACTGAAAATGTATTCATTATTTCATGATAAGCTCAGTTAAGTAGCCTTCAGCAGTAAACTAGGCCTCTTTCAAGTTGCTGTGTACTATGGTCTATGTCACAAATCAATTTCATCAGAAAACAGAATGAAAACTTTTGGAAACAAGCTACATTTTATGGAGAAATAGCTCCAACATTCGCCTCTAAACAAACAGCAGAGACTACTGGCATGCAATTCAGAAATGACTAAATCAAACAGGTTTGATAACAGTAACCTTCCAACCATCATAAAGTTTACTTTGTTTTGCTTGGCCAACAGTACAGCACAGATAACAAGTTCAGATTTTTTGTAATAATCAAAAATTTATTGAGAATTTGTACAGAAAAAAATAACCATGTACAGAGGTAAGCACTGCTCAGGGAAGAGGCTTGGGCATTTTATAGTCAATGGTGTTTTATAGTCAAAACTGAACTGTGTAATGTTAGGTAAGTTCAGTGTCTCAGAGAGAAAAGATTTGTTTTCCCTGTTCAGATCAGTCTTTGTGAAATTCTCCCTTTACGAGTCTCCAACCTACAACACAAAAAAAAAAAAGAGCATTTTAATGTTCTTCTAAAGAAAGAAGGCTATGATGACATGTTGATAGTGTTCATACACAGTTACACTAGTTGGAAATTAAAAATGTACCATTTCAAACACATGAAGGCAAGGAATTATTTCTCATCACAAGACTATCCATTTATCTATCTGTTAAAAGAAGCAGTAATGTGAAAGGAATACTAAAAGTACAAATATTTCTGTGACAAGAGAACTAAGATGCAGTGGGCTTAACACTTCAGCTGTCCATGCTCAGCATTTGAAATGATAACTGTGTTCTGTTGTCAGTTTAAATATCTCCTCGGCCTTGTGGTCGAACCTGTTTGGCGCTGCCTAAATTGTGCTGCTGTCCATCTACTGACAGTCTGTTGAATGGGATGATTTTCATTGCGGTTTTCTTCATGGAGTACCACCGGTCATGCCAAGTTGCCCAGATAATGCCATTGTCATATCCAGATGGACTAGCATCTTTTGGTGTATACACACCACCTGAAAAATATCAGTTGGAGCGAAACAGTCAGTTGCTTTCTGAAGTAGTAAATATGTCCATATATTTTTCTGGTACTAACACCTCCATGGCATCCCCGGGCATGCTAACAGGCCCCGCTCACTGCCCTTCTCCCCCTAGTTTGCTTCTCTCAGGACTAATTCTCCCACTTCGGGCTGGAGAGCAGACACAAGTTCCTACTACTGGTGTTTTCAGTTATTGGAAAGAATGGGCTACGTCAGCTTTGGAAAAACCAGATGGCAAAACATACTCAATGAAAGCGACCCATTTTTCTTTGTCACTGAAACGTGGTGTCCTGGGTTATAGGTACTTAGAAGATACTTTACCTATATAATATTTGCCATTGAGGTGGCCAGCATGACATCTATTCATCCACCATCCAGATCCATCTTGCTCAGCACAGTTGCCAGCGAAGTTATCATTGTCGTTATCATAGGTACTGAATCGCATGCCATTATGAGAGGTAAGGGATTTGTCACTTGAATCGTCTCCAAAATTAAAGCCATCAAAGGCATCCCCGGCTTCACCACCGATAAAGTAAGCATAAGTCATTCGATACTTGTCGTCTTCACTTCCCACTTTGAATACAGCATAGTCAGCAGTGCTGTTAACAAAGGACAACAGTGAATATGAGCACGCAGCACTCCCAGTACATGCATGAATGAAAAATACATAGGTGTTAGCACTGCAGAAAAGCCATTTATGGCATCCTAGCATTTGAAAAGGAATTGTTCTTGCATGATTGTATGCCTCAGTTCAATGACATACATCCAGCCAACTTTTGTGCTCCAGCATCAGACGTGTTTTCTGACTACTAGTCTTCAGTGACGTATGAAAGATCTACATTATATAAACACATATATATATCTCCCAGGTTCATAATGCTTAGGCTTACTTAGGTCATGAGGAAAGTCTTGGTGGGAGGAAGGACAGGATGTCTCAAGAAATAGCAAGGATAGTAAGCCCTCCTGAAGAATGGAATACATAGAATAGAATGGAATGGAATGGAATGGAATGGAATGGAATAGAATAGAATAGAATAGAATAGAATAGAATAGTTCAGTTGGAAGGGACCTACAATGATCATCTAGTCCATAAGATGCATAAGATGTGAAGAAACTTGAAGAGAAGGAACAGATTCCTTCTGCCAAATAAACTAGGGCTGCCAGCATGTGGCCTTCAGACACACACGTGTGCCTGGCAGCAAGTCACACACGGTGCCAATGCAGTGTCCTATGCATGTTAACAGGTCTAAGGGCTCATCATTTTTTCAGAGCACTATACAAACTGATGCAGCAGTGGGAGCAGTAGGTTTTAAGCTAGCATTTTCAGAAGCATCATGAGCAAGTACCCTTTTTTGCCACTCCAGTCCTCCAGTTCTATGCGTAAGGTGTATGGCAGAGTGGACTGCGTAGTTATTAAATGAATCTTTTCATTGCCCAGCCAGAACTCAGTGGTATCATCTGGAGACAGATGTCCAAATCCTTCCTTGTACTGAACCCAATTTTTCTGGAAGTCCTCACTCCCGTCCAGTCTCTGGGGGAAAAAAAAACCAAAACCAAAACCAAAAACCTCAATCAAAAAGTCATGTATCTTATGGCAGTAAATAAAAACAGTGCCAATGCAATAAGCTTGCTCATGGTAGTAATACATAAGTGACATACCCTCTGTAACACTGTCCAGCCGTTGCCATATGAGTCAATCTCACAGTAGACTAGGAATGACTGCTTAGCTTTTTGAGGCTTGATGAAGTAAAGACCACTTTTTCTGGCACCTTTATTTGCAATGTCTTGACAATCTGAAGTAAAGATATTCAGAGGATCATTATTCATCTAGCTACAGTTCTATCCTCACATTTATTTATATTGTAACTTTCTTAGTGCAAGAAATACAATTCATCTAAATGTCGTTGTTGCAAAGTTAGCTATTTAATCCACATACTTTAATGTCATTGCCATAAAATCCTACTAAAGGTCACAGGACTTGGGTAAGATGAGGAGGAATTTAGTCTCACATACAGCTTAAGCAACTTAAATGTACAATACAGTCATTGCATTAAATTCTACAGCAAGAAAAATGGCATTTTTGGAGCTAATGGAAAAATTACATTTTTTTCAGGTGACTCAGTAGAAATGTGATAATGAATCACCTTCTGTTTGTCTTATGTCCATAGAAACTCTCCTCCTGCCCCTTGTGATTAGCCCACATTTTGGGATAACCATATTTTGGCCAAAAAGGCCAAGGGAGCAAGTGAGACCTCTGTTACATCTGAATGCCCTGTTTGCAGAGCATCTACCTAGCACTTACATTGATCCAAGCACTGGTTTCATAACTTGCAATCTTCTCTACCTCTGCAGAAACCTACAGCCCGTAAGATTACAAATAACTCATCGCTGTGATGCCAACTGGCGATACTTGTAACGGAATTAACCCGCCACCATACAAGAAGCATTTTGCGCACCTCGTCCAGTTGTCTCCTGTATTTCAGCCGTGTCTCTGCATGGCTCCTGACAGTGTGACTCAAGCTGGGCAATCTTCTGTCTCAGCTGTGCAATCCTGTTGCTGTTCAGTATATGTGTATCTGTCAATTGTCTGGACAGAGAGACATAAAAATGGCTTGTTGTTTCAGCTGTTTCTGAATATGTAATACACATTTCCCTGCACACATGCCTCACCTATGTAGCATGCTGCTACATACACCCCTGTAAAAGGGGGTGCCTCTATTAGCACTGACATTTAAAGTTGAGGAAACTAGACAAAATGGGAAAGCACGCACTTAATCTTATGCAAAACTTGACTCTAATCAGCAAAACTCAAACCAGTAATTCATGTATGAATACAACTCTATGGAAAGTTTTTCTTTGTTCTCCTGAAGTAAATGATAAATTATTCCTCTTTAATTATGGATGCGCTTGTAAAACATAAATGCTGTAAATAAACTGCTGCAAGTGTCAGAATGCCTAAATAGTCTTTGATATAACGTTATAGAAGTGGAGATTTTTCCACATTCAGGCCAAAAAACATATCCTTAAGATTTAGAAAAGTTAATGATGTTTTCAATTTTATTTTCAATGTAAATTTACAAAAGACTACCACTGAGTTTATAGTTACTTATGATTTACATCAATGTAACTGAGCTGATTTTCATGGAGATATGCAGCAAAATT
The DNA here is from genome assembly GCA_013401315.1 of Balaeniceps rex. NCBI lineage: Eukaryota > Metazoa > Chordata > Aves > Pelecaniformes > Balaenicipitidae > Balaeniceps > Balaeniceps rex. The sequence continues at coordinate 50,144 of VYZW01051863.1, forward strand.
AGCCAGAGTGAATGATTGTACAAATATTCCACACACTCTGCGTTACAGCACAAACTCATACAAATAAAATCTCCAAAGGTCATGAAAAAAATTTTAGGAGTAGCTGGCACAGCAAAAGAAACATAAATAAAAATATCGCTATGTATCCTGACATTCTGATCTTGCACTTCTTTCATAATTAATGGCTTATGCAGATGAGCAGAGAATGCAATATCAGATCCTCATGATCCTTCTGTGTCTTGCTAGGCAGCTACTAATGACAGTGTGGGCACAATGGTCCACATGAGCACAAAAAACCTTTTTTGAGGGAGCCTTAGCTGCACTTGATAAAAGAATAGAAAGAAAACAATTTGGATTGTCAGGTGATATAAAAGGTTGAAGATACCTACTGTATAGTACTTTCATGAGACAAAATAGTGTTTTCATATCTTATAATTTCTTCGATTATTTTCCTGGTCTTTTGAGTAAGATTATCAATTGAATCTGTAAAACAGACAAAGGTATAAAATTATTGCAATTAGGCAAATTAAAACCCAGGAAAACTACATAAATTATATTTTTCAGTTGTGTAGTTATTTTTATATTCTTACTTGGTAGTGTCTGCTTCTCTGCAGGATAGAGGCTTTGGATGTGTTGAATCAAATGTTCCGTTTCTCCTGTGGAGTTAGCAATTTGCCGCAGAATTCTCTCCATTTCCTGCAGTTCACTGTCCACAGTGAGATGGTATTTATTAAAGAAATCTGCAATGCCACAGGTCGTTGGGCAGTAGCTACCCTAAAGAGGAAAGAAAAATAATTGGCAATGTTTCGGGAGCAAAAAAAAGGAGAGCAGAATATTTGGGCAGGGGAACTTTCAGGCACTGATTATACAAACAATTGTGGATAACAAAGGGCACACGTTTGCCACTTTGTCTGCAGTATTTGAATTTACAGAGGCAGTTTAGTTTCACACTGTGTGTACAAACACACACATAGCAAGAAAACGGTGCATGCTGTTACTTGTAGTGCCTTCTAGATATATGCTTTTGTCAACAGCGCAGCCTCCCCTGCATTTTCACCAAGCATATACCTCTATTAATAGGTAACGGGTTTAAGCACAGCACATTTAATAAGTATCAAAAATAACAATGAAGATCAAATAAAGCTACAAGTGATAATGGTAGTTAATAATCAGCGTAGGAAAGCTTTAATTAGACTCTTAAGATAAAAGAAAATTGTTCAGGTACTTACAAATCGTTCATCTAATATGCAGCAGTTTTCTCTGGTAGCAAGGTACTGAGGAGAAGAAAGAAGACCATTTTCAGTTAATTTTCTCCAACAGCGCTTTCTGTGCCGACGTGTTTTCTAACACTGTCTCTTCACTTACCGCCATGCTGGTAGAAAAGAGCAGGGAGAGGAGAGGCCCCAGGGGAGCCCAGCTGCGTAACCTCAGCACCATCATGTCTGTCCCACCGGGTGCTGCCAACTGCTCGGTGCGAGCTGTGCAGTCAGCAGCCGAAAATGTTCAACCCAGCACAGGGCGGCAGCCGTTTAAGGGAGCGGGCTGAAGCTGGGGGCGGACACCAGAAGGTGTCGGGAAGAGGTGGGGTAGGGGCTTGAGGTGGATTCCCAGAATTTGTACACATCTCTTACTCCTCCCATTTTCAGAACCTGCTTCCCACTGATCCGCTTCATCTGCTCCAGCCAGATGCTCAGCTCCCATCTCTCAGGGGAGATGGGAAGGTGAGACAGGCCATGGAGACACTACTTCTAGTAACACGAGCGTTAAGGAAACTCACACATGGTTTTGGGATGGGGGCTAGCAGAAGTTTCACTCAAACAGCACAAGGAAAAGCCACAGTAGCTATGTGAATTATGTGTAACAACTACCAATAGCCTAACTATAAATATTATTCTATGGTTATGTAGCACTTTCCCACCACAGATCTCAGGGTGCTTTGCGAAGAGAATGGACCTCATTCTCCCTCTCCTGCACATGACAAAACTGAAGCAGAGAAAGTTATGAAGTCACGTTGGGCAGTGGCATATCTGGGAAAGAAGCCTAGGGTATTTCTCACAGGCAATGAAAGCATGAATCTTCCCTATCCTTCAACTCAAGGAGCCCATTTGAACGACTTCCATCAAAGCTTCCTTGCTGGGGAACTAATCTCAGCATCTGCCTTATTCAATACACCTACAAGACTGATGACAGGCTCCCTCTTCTGCTATGGGCTTTATCCCAGCCAAATTATTTTATGTATGTGCTTCTGCTTAGCATCTATATTAATAGCATTAACAGCTTTCTACTCATGCCCTGCACCTGATCTTTAGGCTGTGGCTTCTCCAGAGAAAGCCTGCTTTTGTCTCTGTACAATATCCCGTGTGATGGGACAATGTTGAATGAGGCTTTTGACTTTAATACAAGTCTGACCAAATGATGAAAAGAATGGTGGGACTGGGGCTCACTGCTAGATCGGTTGTGATTTCAGGCAAATGACTTCACTTCTGCACAGCATGTTTCAACTTTTCTTAATAGGTATTTAAAATCCATGGACAAAAGCACTCTATAGAAGCTAGATGTTATATTATTACAAAATTAGATATGATTATGCCTGGAAACATGGTGAGTTCCTGACCTGTATATCCTCTTTTCATCTGGTCACATCTGGTCAACCAGACGGTTCCCATCATGTTCGAAGATCCAGCCATGTATTGCCAGAAGGAAATCTGAGCATTTATGATGCTAAAAATCAAATTTATGGGACACTTATGTGAAGCTGAAGCACTGTTCATGGGAGAGTCAGCTTTCCGGTAACTGTAGTGATGACCAGTGAGCTAGCTGCCAGGCTGCCAAAAGTCCTTTCCAAAGGATGACCAATGCTAGACTTTTGCCCTTCCAAATCTGGCATTAATTACCTTCAAGAGTAATGTACTGAGCATGCTTCTGTTGTCCTTACTGATACAAATAGTACATGGCTCCACCTTTCACATGGTTAGTTCTGTTTCCTAAACAGTGAAAATAAAGTAAATAAAACTGGGTAAAAGTCTACCTGCTCTTGTGTTCTCTATTGTTGCTTCATTAGTGCTGTTAACATGGACTCCGTGAATCTCCTTGCCACTGCTGCTCACACATTGCTTGAGCTTGCTTTGCTGCTTCATTGGCTGCAGGTCATGACACAGGGTCCGGAGGATCCTGGAGGTACAATTTCAGTGGCTATGCAACACCAGGATTCCCTTAGATACAACTATATAGTGTGAGCAGGTTGCTGGTATGAACTTCACAAAATAACTGGCCCAGCATCAACCGCAGAGGTACACTCGAAAGTGCAGATGGGCACGTAATGTTCATGACACGATAGGTGAACGCATAACACAATCCAGGTATCCCTCATCCTTTAACAGAGTAAAGAACACACCCTTCCCTTTTATCACTAATAGTAGTACATATGGGTTTGAAACTCTTTCAGAGTTAACAGCAGTAACACAAAATTATCACTGTATAGATTTACATTCATGAAGGAATCGTTATTAAACATTGTTTTGATGATTACCAAATATCTTTACACTGCATTTATAAGTGTTGCCTAGTTGTATTTCTGGTTGTAATCTCTTGTACTTCTTAGCAGAAGATGTAAATATTCAAAACTCACAATGTTTTTGCTTTATTGATTACATGGTCATGATTTAGTCTTGAATAATTAATCATTTCATATCTTTGCTTCCTTCTCTTTTCTTCTATGTTTCCACCTCACATGACTTAGAAATAACTTATTCCCACTTTTCATTAAGTTGAAAACAACATGTATTCTCAGTGGAATGGCTGTGTAGTCGTTTTCCTCCCTTACATACCATTTTGTCTTGTTTGGTCCTGGCTGCAAAATAGCTGACCCATTTATCAAACAAATGTGCTAGAGACCTAGTTGTACCCTGAGATGTGTCCAACAGAATTTGACTGTGTTGACTTTCTGGACAGTTTTTTCTTTCCGGTAAGTCTGTTTGCTGATTTGGTAACAAATGAGGAACCATTTGTGTAGCACAGGCAGAAGGAAGAGTTCTTAAATTCAGTTTACTTTTTTCTTGGAATTTATTTTTGAGCAGATAGTAAAGGTGAATCATTATTTGTTTAAAAGAGCCTGCTTCAACTCAATTTTGATTAATATTTTTGTTAAAAATCTACTTGGAGACTATCCAACACCTTCCCATTATTCATAGTAAATCTTCCCTTAGAAACACAAATCAGAACAAATATGCTTGTGTTTGTAAATTAGTTCCTGAATATCAGAGTATTCTTATGGCTGTCTTAGAAAAACAACTGTTTTCTGAACGTATGACTCATACTTACATGCCTTAAGAATCTCACTTGAAAAATCAGTATATACCATTTCAGAAATGCTACAGTGATCCATTTTAACATTTCTAATGAGGTTTTGCTATTGTTTTAACTGAAAGTGTTCAGTGGACTTGACTTGCATTTTTTTTCAGATATTCCAGAAGTTTATTTTCTTATGTAAAAAAAATATCAAAAATAAATGTTGAAAACCCCAAAAAAGTAAATATTGAAAAAAATTGCTTACTTTGCTTTGCTATCCATAATCAATATGCATTACCTTGCTTGTACTACTAGCAAGATATACAGATTAGTGGGCAAAATCCCCTTTACTAGGTCAATCAATGAGTGAGTGATTATTAGGATGAGAAACAGAGACGACTAAAAAGCTGTCTAGTATGAAGTTATGCTGCTAGTGTGCTATAAACCCAACCGCTTTACAAACAAAAGCAAAAAAGTGAAAATGAAAAAAAAAGTTTTGTAACTCATCTTTCTCTTTCAATATTCAAAACTTGGGCAAAAGGTAAATGGCAACATTTTTGCCAATCCGATAGTCCACTCTGTGCAACAGACTTCTTCCTCACCCTTCCTGAAGTGAAATGCCTGGAGGATTTGTGAGTCAGCAAAAATCGGCTCTCAGTTGCTCTGCATGGGGGAGGCTTTTGTTTCTTATCACTTAGGAAACTACTACAGATACTCACTGTGCTTCAGTTCAAATATAGGCTGTAAATGGTTCTGTTTCTGAGGAAAAGTATGAAATTTATGTATTTCCTGTCAGCTATGGCTTTCCATTTGGGAAAGACTTGATGGGATATTTTACTGTATGCACGCTGTGAATACAGAAAATTCACTCACTTTAGCATGTATTCTTAAATAATGATGGGATATTATATTTTTTTTAAATCTAGGCAGGGAAACGACACTGATGCATGATTGCTAAAAGTCAGTTGGTTTGTGACTCATGTTCTGGTGGTCATTTTTTCCAGTACTTTTTCTACAGCATATAGCAATGTAAATGTCCCCAGGGCTCAGTGTTGGGACCGGTTCTGTTCAACATCTTTATCAATGATCTGGATGAGGGGATCGAGTGTGCCCTCAGCAAGTTTGCAGATGACACTAAGCTGGGTGGAAGTGCTGGTCTGCTTGAGGGTAGGAAGGCTCTACAGAGGGATCCGGACAGGCTGGACCAATAGGCTGTGACCAATTGTATGAGGTTCAACAAGGCAAACTGCCGGGTCCTGCACTTGGGCCACAACAACCCCATGCAACGCTACAGGCTTGGGGAAGAGCGGCTGGAAAGCTGTTTGGCGGAGAGGGATCTGGGGGTGTTGGTCAACAGCCAACTGAATATAAGCCAGCAGTGTGCCCAGGTGGCCAAGAGGGACAACAGCATCCTGGCTTGTATCAGGAATAGTGTGGCCAGCAGGACCAGGGAAGTCATTCATCCCCTGTACTCGGCACTGGTGAGGCCGCACCTCGAGTACTGTGTTCAGTTTTGGGCCCCTCAGTACAAGAAGGACATTGAGTTGCTGGAGCGTGTCCAGAGAAGGGCAACAAAGCTGGTGCAGGGTCTGGAGAACAAGTCTTATGAGGTGCGGCTGAGGGATCTGGGGTTGTTTAGCCTGGAGAAGAGGAGGCTGAGGGGAGACCTTATCGCCCTCTACAACTACCTGAAAGGAGGTTGTAGTGAGGTGGGTCTCTTCTCCCAAGTAGCAAGTGATAGGACAAGAGGCAATGGCCTCAAGTTGCACCAGGGGAGGTTTAGATTAGATATTAGGAAAAACTTCTTCATGGAGAGGGTTGTCAAATACTGGAACAGGCTGCCCAGGGAAGTGGTCGAGTCACCATCCCTGCAGGTATTTAAAAGACGGGTAGATGAGGCACTTAGGGACATGGTTTAGTAGTGGACAGGTATGGTTGGACTTGATGATCTTAAAGGTCTTTTCCAACCAAATGATTCTATGATTCTATGAAAAGACCCTTTGATTTCTGCAAAGAATAACTGAGGGTTTTTTTGCAGCTGATGCATCATTGCTTTAATACATAGCTCTTATTTTGATTTCAAATATTATTACAAACAAATTCTCAAAAGTATTTAACAATCAAAAGGCCAAAAATCAAGACACTTCATCTTTACAGTACTTCTGAAAATATCTCATGTCCATAAGCCAGACATTTGATAGTTTGAATGAGCTATTACCTTATTTTTAAAAAATCCTATAGTCTCTTTTTCATACTTACTTACTTTCATACATTTCAGATTTTATTTAAACTTCATTCCAATGTTGAGGAATTAAGAGAGAACATATCTCCTAAAAACCACAGAAATGTGTTATATAAGGAACAAAATCAATATAGTTCAGAAGATTACATATATTATTGCATTGTCACAACTGAGGTTTTTCTGAGTCCCAGAGCATAGGATATATACTTCAACAAGCTAAAAAACTACTGCAATACTACAAACCCCCAAAACATGAGTTGGCATCAGTTAAACATCATTATTGAGCTTTGTGTTGTTTGTGCCTTATATAGGGGTATTAGATGCAACATGGAAAATTCTCTCCCTTTACTGATTTACAGAGACCATTTTCAACTGTTGATTCACTTAGAAAAGGCTGGTTTTCAGACTGTCTGCAAAAGAGAGATTGCAATGTATACTTTACCTTGAGGGCAAGAGCAGCGAACTCCATTTGTTAAACAAAGAGATGCACTAATTTGTGTGAATGAGATAAGTAATAAATTCAAATATTTGCTGACTATTTTGTAATTAGTTGAGAGGACAGAGCCTCAATAAACTAAACAGAGCCTCCTCAATAAACTAAAATATTTGTTGATCTCTGCTGATGGTATTTGTTTGGACAGGAACTTATGTACAGTGACATTAAAGGAAACACAGCAAAAATGTAATATATTTCACAATAAAACCCTGGTCTGTGAAATACTTCCCTTGTATTTTTTTAAGAAATCAGAGGAAGCCCGACTGTCAGAAAAATCCTAGAAAAATAATGGAAGGGGTATTTGCTTTGGAAAAATGTAGTCTGCATTGTCCTCCCTGACTTCCAGGATTGAATTTCACATTTCTTTTACACATCTTCTGCGCTCCATGCTGCTGCACAAATCTGTTTACAGGGAGGGAAGCAGAGGCCTACATTTGAAACATTAATGGCACTAGCATAATAGAAGTAAATCTAAGTATCTAGGGTCACTGAAGGAAACTGAATCTCAGACTGACCTACATTTGAACAATTAATAGAAAAAAAATTATATTCTTTAATTTATTTTTTTACTCTGTAACCTTTTTCTTTCTCCAGCATAAAAATTAAAGCCAGAAGATTTTTTTTCCCCTACCTTCTCACAATTCATGAGATTAATTCAAAATCTGGTTTACTCTTAAAAGTTGTACATTAAGGAATGGAGCCAGTGGATGTGGATTCCTACTATGCAATGGAGTTACGGCGTCTATTATTGTTGACCCATACCCCCTATATAGGCCACAAATACAGTCAAGTTTTTTACTAGCACCTCCATGTATGAATTTCACATAGGCTTGTTACTGACTGTAGCTTCTTCTGGGCTTCACCAACAACCACACAGTGCCATCTGATGTCTGCAAAGAGCAATAAACTGTTTCTAAAATCTGTTAAATCACATAAAGGCCAAAATCTCAAAATTACAACTTCACCATCACACAACATTGCTTCCCAAGCCTACCTGGAAAAGAGCCTCTAAATAACTTGCCTCTGTTTTCATCAAAACAATCCTAACCTCGCATATGAAAGGATGGGCTCTGAACTAGTCATTACTGCAGCACTGTCTTAGTATCTTACACATGTTGGATATTAATTCTCTCACACACATGTAAACATCCATATGCAAATTTGCTAAAATTGTATTCATGCTCCATAAGGTCTTTGAAATGGTTTCTGACAAAGCAAGATCCAGCCCATCGCAGAACCATGAGCAGTTGCTGTCAAAATCCATGCTACAAAAATATTTGAAAGAATTTAAAAGAATAAAGCACCTTCTAGATCCCAAGACTGTTCTACCAATGTACACATGTGCGTGTGAATAGATATATCTTAATATGGATAAAATGCATTCGTTCATCTGGGGGGAAATGCACACATTTACCTCTCTGCATAGTGCAGACAGCACAGGGGATGCTGGCAGGAGTAGATGACACTTTTTGGGCCGGGGATCATTTTGTGTGCGAGGCGGGTGCGGATGGTGGTGAAACACAGCCATCTACCGGCCTCTGGCTCGCTTTGTTTGAGCAGCCTTGTCTTCTCACGTCCAGAAATTCCGTTTTGCAGCATGAAATCTTGGCCCAACCCATTTCAGCAGGAGTTTTACTTACATTTGTGGCTTATAAATGATTATGTTTGTTAGTGACTGGCATTTATTTTGGATATGTTTAAGCACAGAAGTGAATGAGGACTGCAGCATGTTGATTATGAAGTCTCAGCGAAGGTAAACTGCATTTGAATTTCACCACGGGATTTGAGACCACTGCAAGACTTGCCGAGGATTAGCCATGTTTCCTGCTATGTTACAGTATGTTGGAATCTTACTGCAATGTATTCCATATTGAAACACACATGGAAGACAATTTAAAATTTAGCTACAGAAAGCGTTTGTCTTTATGGCTATACTGACAGCTGTGTATTTTGTACCAGACGGTGTTCCTTCTCGTTCTTGCTTCAAAGTTTATTTTAAGGAGCTACAATAAATATACATTGGTATATTTAGGACAAAGTTATCTTGTCGCGAATCCTGATTTAGGATCCTGCCGACTATGCCAATTTGTCGTGAACAGGTGATATAGAATGCTTAAGGAATCACCAACAAAGGTATTAGTAAAAGCGGTTTTAATATGACACTGTAGAAGTGCGACTTAACAAAGGTTAATGGCAAGGTTCACTCTATTAGGTGCTGCATAGAAGCATCATACAAAGGAAAATTGAGTTACACTTGAGTTAGAATGATTCACAGAGAGACCAGGGACACAAAGAGTAAGGAGGACCCTCCCACTGAGTCATGGGATTCAGAGTAGACACCATTCTTTCTAAACTCCTGATGGAGCTTATGTGCAGCTAGGTCCAATCTTAGTCTCAGACTTGGACAATGGTTTATGTCTAAAGGATTGTACATGCAAAGTTTATGTAACATTTCATTAGCATCAATTCAGCGTGCAATCAAAGTTACCAAGACAAAATCAAAGTTACCATACTACAAAGTTAGGCGCAATGTCAGTCACTTACCAAAGATCTGCCATTGGTAGAAGGTCTCTCTGCCTTGAGGAGCAACCTTGAGAGGCGTCCCAGCTCAAGGGGAGATCACTGCCATGCGGCCACACTGCCTAGCAGGGAGAGCTCAAGGAAGGCTCTCTCAGGCTGTCATATTTATAGGATAAAGTGGTTGGCTTTGTAGTCTAATTACATGCTATAGGAAAGGAATGCACGAGGCTCCTTGTATCCACAACTTACTTTGTTCTTTGATAAATGAGACTGGGAGAAGCCACCTGCTATTCCTGTGTTAATCGCATGATCGGTGTTCCAAGCTCGTAGGCATCGATGCTCACTGTGTCACTCTGCTCCTTTGTGGGTTTTCAGAGAACAGCTTGAAACTAGAGGAGTTTCAAGCCTGGCTACGGCTCAGGCTTTTACCTCTTCTGGAGCCTGCACCAACAACCGCCAGTCTGGTCAAGGGGTTGAGGGCATCTGTCACATATCTGGAGTCAGCTATGTACACATAACATTTTTTTTCACACTGTGATTATTTGGATGTTCACTAGCTAACAGGGACTCAAAACCTGCAAGCTTTCAACATAATAAATACTTTAATAATTTAATAATCAAAAGTCAGGTCCTCTCTATGTTTAGGGAACAAACTTTTTTTTCTCTGTGACCTCCTTGGTTCTGCCTGTTTAATAACCTAGGACAGTAAGTGTTCGTCACTTCTTAGGCACCGAGAAGGTTAGAAGATGGTGCTTTATGGCCTTTTTGCAACAGGAAAACATTGCACCTCCCTAAACAAAGAACCAAATTCCAAGATCGCAGCAAGATTACTTTCTGTCTTCTCTCAACCACATCATTTCTAACTGCAATTAGAAATTAGTCTCATTGGATGATTTATCAATGATTTTCGAAAGTACTTATTTAAATATTTTCAACATGGCTACTTTTTACTTCAGTAAAACCACCTCTCGTCATCATATACTTAGCATTGTCAATGTCGCAGTGAACGTTGTACTTTTCAGCATTCCTGCAAAGACCCTGAATGTTATTATTTTCATTTGCAAGAGAAAATTCAAAACCACTTANGATTCACAGAGAGACCAGGGACACAAAGAGTAAGGAGGACCCTCCCACTGAGTCATGGGATTCAGAGTAGACACCATTCTTTCTAAACTCCTGATGGAGCTTATGTGCAGCTAGGTCCAATCTTAGTCTCAGACTTGGACAATGGTTTATGTCTAAAGGATTGTACATGCAAAGTTTATGTAACATTTCATTAGCATCAATTCAGCGTGCAATCAAAGTTACCAAGACAAAATCAAAGTTACCATACTACAAAGTTAGGCGCAATGTCAGTCACTTACCAAAGATCTGCCATTGGTAGAAGGTCTCTCTGCCTTGAGGAGCAACCTTGAGAGGCGTCCCAGCTCAAGGGGAGATCACTGCCATGCGGCCACACTGCCTAGCAGGGAGAGCTCAAGGAAGGCTCGCTCAGGCTGTCATATTTATAGGATAAAGTGGTTGGCTTTGTAGTCTAATTACATGCTATAGGAAAGGAATGCACGAGGCTCCTTGTATCCACAACTTACTTTGTTCTTTGATAAATGAGACTGGGAGAAGCCACCTGCTATTCCTGTGTTAATCGCATGATCGGTGTTCCAAGCTCGTAGGCATCGATGCTCACTGTGTCACTCTGCTCCTTTGTGGGTTTTCAGAGAACAGCTTGAAACTAGAGGAGTTTCAAGCCTGGCTACGGCTCAGGCTTTTACCTCTTCTGGAGCCTGCACCAACAACCGCCAGTCTGGTCAAGGGGTTGAGGGCATCTGTCACATATCTGGAGTCAGCTATGTACACATAACATTTTTTTTCACACTGTGATTATTTGGATGTTCACTAGCTAACAGGGACTCAAAACCTGCAAGCTTTCAACATAATAAATACTTTAATAATTTAATAATCAAAAGTCAGGTCCTCTCTATGTTTAGGGAACAAACTTTTTTTTCTCTGTGACCTCCTTGGTTCTGCCTGTTTAATAACCTAGGACAGTAAGTGTTCGTCACTTCTTAGGCACCGAGAAGGTTAGAAGATGGTGCTTTATGGCCTTTTTGCAACAGGAAAACATTGCACCTCCCTAAACAAAGAACCAAATTCCAAGATCGCAGCAAGATTACTTTCTGTCTTCTCTCAACCACATCATTTCTAACTGCAATTAGAAATTAGTCTCATTGGATGATTTATCAATGATTTTCGAAAGTACTTATTTAAATATTTTCAACATGGCTACTTTTTACTTCAGTAAAACCACCTCTCGTCATCATATACTTAGCATTGTCAATGTCGCAGTGAACGTTGTACTTTTCAGCATTCCTGCAAAGACCCTGAATGTTATTATTTTCATTTGCAAGAGAAAATTCAAAACCACTTAGAATCAAAATATACGTGTTAAGGGAAGCCTAGCAGTTATTGCATCAGATTAGCATGTAAGACTGATTCAGTCACAATCCTTGTCATATCAGATGAACAATGTGGATTTTCTGCAGACAGGGAGTCACTCTGAGGTACCTCTACGTGATCAGCCCTCGGTGGACATGTGCAAAGACAGCCCTCCAATTCAGACTTCAGGACTGGGATATCATTCCTCCTTACATACTGGGGAATTTGCTGGCTTGGTAATGTTTAATTCCTATCCACTGACTAGGAAATCAGCCTGGGATCTGAGAAACCCTTCCTGTCAGAACTGAGACATGTATTCCCACAGAAAGCCTTATTTTTTAATAAATGCATTTTTTATTTAGGGGAGGAGGAAAGGGTTTCATAAAAAATTCATAACCAGACTATCTGACATGCTTGTGACATTACCACAACACTGAATGGGATTTCTACTTTTAAGGTTACCCCCCAACACCCCACACATGGTGCTTCAGTCAGTAGTGACGCTATTGTCCCAAATAGGGTTTGTTTACCTGGTGTGCAATAAACCAATCTCCACACACCGAGCTGAGATATTGTTCTATTCTCAAAGTTGCGCAAGTTTGGGTGCTAGGTGGTAATTCCACAAAGTTAGCACACCGAATCATCAAGTTAGCATCTATTTATACACATTCATTACCATATTTAATTCCCTAATGCATATGCAGTGTTATGATTGGTTAAAATCTCTTTGCCTGGTATGTAAATTAGTGAGCATGCTCAGTTGTCCTTCAGTTTGAGTCGGGGGTGTAATTGTGGTAGGGGGCCCATGAGTCGATGGTTGTGATCTCCCCCTGCCGGAATTACCTTTCCCCTATTTTCCTTCTTGGCAGATCTTAAGTAACCCCTCACAGTTTACTGATCAAATCAGTAATACATCACCTAGACTTCTGCTCCCGGACAATCTGTCAACTTAACAAAACCATATTGTATGATTTAGTTAGGGTCACCTTACACCTCTGCTCTCAGACAAGCTGTTAACTACGCGTAGTTAGGGTAGGGCCTTACAATGGACCATCTATAGCAGCATCAGTTTTGGACAACACCACAGGTGCCCTTGCCATCCCCGCAGCACCTCAGGGATGCGGCAGCCCCAAACCTGCCTGCCACTGATCCATGCCCGGCGTGGGCCAGAATCAAACCAGAATCAAACCAGAATCATAGAACCATAGAATCATAGAATGCTTTGGGTTGGAAGGGACCTTTAGAGGTCATCTAGTCCAACACCCCTGCAGTGAGCAAGGACATCTTCAACTAGATCAGGGTGCTCAGAGCCACGTCCAACCTGACCTTGAATGTTTCCAGGGATGGGGCCTCCAACTACCTCTCTGGGCAACCTGTTCCAGTGCTTCACCACCCTCATTGTAAAAAATATCTTCCTTATATCTAGCCTAAATCTACCCTCTTTTAGTTTAAAACCATTACCCCTTGTCCTGTCACAACAGGCCTCGCTAAAAAGCCTGTCCCCATCTTTCCTATAGGCCCCCTTTAAGTACTGAAAGGCCGCAATAAGGTCTCCCCACAGCCTTCTCTTCTCCAGGCTGAACAACCCCAACTCTCTCAGCCTGTCCTCGTAGGAGAGGTGCTCCAGCCCTCGGATCATTTTCGTGGCCCTCTTCTGGACCGCCTCCAACAGCTCCATGTCCTTCTCGTGCAGAGGGCTCCAGAGCTGGACACAGTACTCCAGGTGAGGTCTCACCAGAGCAG
>VYZW01051863.1:64613-80472 GCA_013401315.1 Balaeniceps rex
TTCTCCCCTGCCCCGCCAGTGCCGCAGCTGCTGTACGGAGGGAAGCTGGATTTCCTCGTCTTCGATTATCTGTCCGAGATCACCATGTCGCTCCTGACGGCCGCCAAAGCCCGGTCTCCCGTAAGTAGCCGCCGGGAGGGGCTGCCCGCCCCCAGCGTGCCGGGCTTGGCTCAGGCGGGAGGGCCGGGCTGGGCGGCGTGTGGCCCCGCCGTGAGGCGGGGGAGCTCCGGTCCCTTCCGAGCTCTCCTCCGGCTCAAATCACCCTCGGAGTGTTCAAAACATGCCAGGTTATGGGGACACGTTTGCTTTCGTATACTTCTTACTTGCATGTATTTATTTATTTTCATATATTCAGTTTCATCTAGTAAAAGGGTTCACATCCTTTTCTATAGCATTATCCAAACGTTTTGAGAGCTAGTTGTTCTTCCCTGTGTTCTCTTTTCTGTTAACCAAGAAAAGGGATTAGGGTGACTTAACCATAACAAATGGTTACAGCTTTTAATTATTTTAGGTTTTAGGTTACACGCCAGATTTTGTCTCTGCTGCCATGGCTCCCTATATAAAAGATATTCACAGGAAAGGTACGCTACTCTTCGTGTGAATTTGTATGTTAATCAAGTTCAGTTGCTTAGGTGGGTTTTGTATAGTTAGTATTCCTATAAACAACTGGTTTTTACCCCAGTGTTTTGCTGTCCTCTGGGAATAATGATTTAAACATCAGCAAAAATCCTATCATAATAGATGTGAAGTGCAGGTCTGATGGTGACATTTAAATTGGGTTAATTTGAAACGCTTGCTATAATTATAAATATATATCTCTATCTACATGTATTTCTTATTGTGGCTTTAATTTGTGAATGGAAGATTGCTTTACAGATCCTTGTTAAAACATGAGATCTAGATGTTTTCAGTGCAGTCCAGAAGTTTTTCAACATTCCCGTATAGTCCTAGAATATTACTTATTTTCTGATCACTTTTTTCTGTTTACATTAGTATAGCTTCACAGCTTTCTGAGCTTGAGAGGAGGAAGGGAATTATTTCTAAGTATCCAATAACTTGCTAACACGGTCTGGAATTTGTAGATAGGTGCATATTTCTGCTAAAATGTAGTTGTTTGGAGAGCATAGATGCTTGAATGACTGGTGTCAAATACTGTTCCTGTAGGAGTTGTTCTGATACTGTCTGTCTGCTTCATCATGTATATCTTTTTGGTCACTTTCTGGAAAGATGAGAAGTATCTATAACAACTATTTTTCTGTAAACAATTCTGCATTGGCTTATATCCTTTCACAGATTAAACAGTGTTCATATTTTAATGTGATTTTAGTACTTTACTTGATTAGATGTCTGACACCTTGCAAAGATGATATTTTGCTTGTATTTCAGCATGCTTTAAGTTTTTAAAATACAGGTGATTGTTGATGCTGCTGAACTTAATTTGTCTTTTTTTGTTTAGGTGTTCGTGTCATCAGTAACGCTGGTGGAATTAATCCACTTGCTTGTGCAGCTGCCCTTCAGGAGGTGGCAAAGAAAGCAGATGTTGATTTGAAAATAGCTGTTGTTGCTGGAGATGACCTAATGAGTGAGGTATTCTGCATTGTCTTAAGGCTTAGTAGCATTGGGGAAATGGTTTTAGTCTATATAGCATGAAGGTGGCATTTACTGTCCTGTGGGAACTTGTTTTGTGTATCTCTGTGCAGTAGCCTTCTACTGTGAAAAACATCTAAAAATTGTTGCTTCATTTTATTTTTTTTCTTAATGCATGAAAACAATTCTCGGCACATCTTATGACCTTATGTGTGTGATGGGGGTGAATTTTATAAGACTGGATCTGCTGTTTATCTTTTTGAAGCAAACTGTGAATCTGATGTAAGGTCTTCTTGCTCTTCAGCAGAAGTTAGGATGTGCTGTTACTTACTGTTTCTGTCTAAACCAAATAATCCTGTGTTAAATCTCTTAAATTTAAATGTGGTGTAGTTACCACGTGTTCAAATATTCATCCCTTCTAGCTGTTTTAAGTAGTTTACAGGTGTTTCCTGTTGTTATTTTGTTTACGGGTAGCTGTTTCTCTAAGTAATTAGTTTATGGCCAGTGAGGTAATGTTAAGTGGGAGGATTGAAGTTTTAATATTAAAAAAAACAAACCAAACCTTGAAATCTGGGGATGAAATATATGGCTTTTTTCGATTTTAAGGATGATACTTTATGTATGAAGTCTGGTTCCTCAAAAAGCATTGGCCTTAACTGAAAAGATACTGTGAAAACAGTTTATACGTTGATAGTGATTAAGAGGGGATAGGTTTGCACTGTGGTTAAATCTCTGCCTGTAACTTGGAAAATTATTTATCTGTGTAGGCTCTGTTACTCCTTGCATGCTATTGAATGTGGAAGATGGTCAAGTAAGATTCTTTATTTGCAAATTATGTGCAGTGCTTGGACTTCCTTTCAAGAAACGTCTGCCCTACTGAAATTACTTTAGCATCAGTGGTCCAGAATCTCATTACTGGTACGACTGTGAAGTGCTCATTATTTGAGCTTGGCATGGACGTTTCTGATCTGAAATGGATTATTTTCTATGCTATTGTCAGTACATAACTTACAGGAACAGAAAAGAGACAGCTTTTACTGTCTACAGACAACTTTTACTGTTGATACCAAACATCATAAATTACACTAGGAAATGTTATTTGTGGTTTGGAGGATTTTGCTTCTTACCATAGAATACCAGATTAATTCAAAGTGGAAGGTTTTTTTCCATGCTATAGATCCCCTCTCTAACTAGCATTAGGCATTGAGTCTGTACAGTCACTGGCCCCTGGATCCACTGGTTTTGCAAGCTGCCTCATGCGTGGTCAAAAACACCCAGCCACCCCCCTCCCTACCTACCTTTCTGGAAACACAATGTATTCTAAGTATCACCTGGAGCTGCAGAATTAGCCTTGTTTTCTGGCCACACCATCATTGCCGTTATGGCAGATACATTTCTGTTTGCAGGGTTTGATTTATTCAGTCCTACAGCAATTAAAGACAGTTTAAAAGCATAGGGAATATACCAGTTCATGGTAGTTGATCATCTCTGAGTGGACTAGCATTCTTTAAAGACTGACTTATTTTTCTGTGTGCTGGAAAACTATGGTTAAAAGTGTGTCTAGGGCTTTTAGCTATTCAACTGATTTGTATTGTTGCTAACTCTAATGACTGTACTTTGCTTAGAGTTGGTATGAAGTGGATCTACTGTCTGATACTAATAAAAGGCTTACAGTAGATACTACAAAATACTTATAGATTTGGTGTTTTGTTTGTTTTCTAACAGAAAGAGAACCTAAAAGGAGCTGATATCACTGATTTAGAGAGTGGCAAACAATTTCCAGAGAGCATTCATAGCATGAATGTGTATCTTGGGTGAGTTATTTTAACAAGTTGTTTTTATTATGGAAAAACAATTTTAACACATTGACTACATGAAATTATTTAGTTTTGTAAGTAGAACCACCCAGTATGTGAGGTTCACCTCTGCATTATTCAGGCAACCAGAAAAAAAATTCTGTTTTAATTTAGAACCTTGCCAGTTGTGACTCCTTAGTATTACGTCTCCTGTGAATCCTCAGGTTTTAGTTCAAGCGAAAATAGTTTTAGTTTAATTATAACTATTGCAAAAATCCTCTCTCATATGCAGAGTATCCTGTTGCTGCATGGAGCAGTTGTTGAGGATGTTGTCACTAGAAGAGTGCAACTGAGGAGTTAAAAGTACTGGGACACACTCTGAGTGGTGTAGAAGGTTCCATTAGACTGCGCTGAATTGTGTGTCAGGCTTGGTACTGTTGAAAGTTTGGAAGCTGTCTTTCCAGACGGATCACTGTTTTGAAAGATCTCCCTTACCTCCTTTATGATACTAAAGGCCTCCCATAAATCTCTAAATGCTGGCGTTCTAGTTACCTGTTTGTGAACAGTCGCATTTTCATTGTCACCATCAACTTCTTCAGGTGAATTGGTGTCAATCAAGTCTATGAAAGGGGAAGGACTGAGAAATGGGACAATGGTCAGGTGTTCCCAAAAAGCCACTATCTCTTCCAGTTGATGATCCTGGTGATCCTGGTTTTGCTTTTCCATCCTCCATGTCATATATATCATCTCTCACTTATTTCTGTTTGGTGTATTTCTAAAGTCTGTGCAGACAGTCCCCTCTCTTTTACATTAATCTTTGTGGAAAAACTGCTGTGCTCTCTCTTGTATCATTATCATTGCACTTTCCAAAAAATGCATCACTGTCAGATAGCAGGGTATGGCTGTACCTAACACAGCATGTATTTTTCTCTGTAAAATAAGAACCTTTTAATAGATGAGTCTTTTTAAATTCATCTTTAGTGTTTTCTATTGTTGCTGGATTTTCTGTTTGTTAAACTTTGACTTGCAACATTTGCAGATGATGAGTAACTGTAAATGAAATCTAAGAAATAATGTTTAAGATTTGTAATTGTGAGAAAGTGTTCATTCCAATTCTGGTGATTCATGATTTATTCACAAATTAAAAAAGCAATGCAAATCAAAGCAGAGAGGAGAAAAGCAGGCTAATATGAGGATGAGGCATTTTAAAAATCCGTTACCTCTGTCTCTGCTTCATTAACAGATGCTAGAACAGTGGACTCTTGGTTTTCTAAAAAAAGTGGTATTTCTTTATGGGCCCCTTAATCTCAGTTGCATTGAAATGTAAAGCTATTACCAGCCTCTTAAATTAGTCATTTCATAAGTTACATTTTTCTTGCAATGGATGCTTGTTCATAAAGCAAATGACAAATTTATATATGCCTGTAAAACAAGTCAACATCAGAGTGTATTGGGTAAAATCTGTAAGTTCTGTAGATAGTTCACTTTTAATTCCCTAAATCTGGTGATGTTTACAGTTCGATTCTTGATTCAAGTGTGTAAACTCCATCTGAAAAATTTGCATTGGGGTATCAATCCTGAAGTGTTTCTCCTGTCCCTCCTGATTTGGGCTATTAGGAGTTCTGTGGACCGAGTTCACGTGCATTTTAACAATAAGAGCCAAATGTCTTTATTTACTGCTTTTTAAAGGTAGTTACACAATTTTTCTGTCAGTATCCTGTATGTATGCAGAAACCCCATTTGTGCTTTTTACCTGTGACTGTTACTTAACACTATGCCCAGAGGTGTAAATTGTTTCTGTATGCTGTATATTTGCTTGTTGTTCTAGCTAGTATCCATTGGTTCATGTAGCATTGGGGGGAAAAAAAAAAAAGTACGTACTTACATTTTATGTTTACATCACTAAGAAAACTTCTGTGTCTTCTAACTTACCTTTTGACAAAACTGGGGATAAGTCTATAGAAACTGTAGAAAAACACTGATCTTGGTTTTGTTCTTCAAGGCACACAGTTCAGGTGGTTTATGTTTTCAAGCTACCTATTTCATGAAGAATAGAAAGATCCAGCAGATAGCATGGGTTTAGAAGCCAGGAGCCACGCACTCTGGTCAAAGCTTGCTCACTAAAGTGTATGAACTCTAGTGGTTCACCTGAGTGAACGTTTTCAAGCCTAACTAATTTTGACTGGGCTGACTTTTACCTGAGCAATCTGGAAAATGCGTTGCCTGAGTTTCTTCAAAAATGACTGCACAGTGCTGCTCTTGAAGCTGGTTGATATTGCAAGTTCAAAAAACACTTATGGAAATTGACCTGAAAGGTTTAAAATTGGAGGGCAAAGTCACCAAGCTTTCCCTGTGAAGAATACTGGTCTTTATACACTCATCTGCAAATGAAATAAGAGTAATGAATCTCTGAAAGACAATTACTATTTTCTATTACTGATAATAGAAGTGACCCTCTATGCACTATGTTCAAGACAGTTTCTATGAGCATCAGGACAAGTGTTTCAATTATGTCATTCAGGTACCTGAATTTGGTAGGGCGATGATTGCTTTTTAAAATATTCTTGTTGTATATGCAAAATGACAAATGGGTTGTTAAAGTTGATTTCATTGATTTCCTATGGGATTTTAAAGTGATTTTTATCCTGTGTGTGGTAAGGAACTGATTTTTTTAAAATGGTGCTTTAAAAAGTAAAAGTACTTACTGTTGTGTTTTGTCATCTTTAGCGCAAGACCAATAAGCAGGGCTCTTGACCTTGGAGCCGATATTGTTGTGACGGGTAGATGCGTTGACAGTGGGATTGTATTAGGACCACTCATTCATTCTGTAAGTACAAGTTAATTTCCATATGATAATGAACATATGTGAATGAATATTCAGCAATCATTTTAAGACAATTTTTGCTCCTTATGAAAATGTAGATGCTAAATTAAAAATAACGAGCACCTTAAATTTTTTTTTTCCTTGCATGCATGAAAAGTTGCTAGCTTTCACTTCTCCTAAACTTATAGCAGGGATATTTATGAACTTGTGTATCATGAAGCTGGAAAGCGTTTTGGTGAAGTTATTCGCCAATATTTCACTCTTGCTTCCCCACCCCCCACCCCTCATTACAATTTGGTGTGCAAGGTTAAGAAACAAGTGCCTTTTTCTTTACCACAAGGTGGCGATAGTAGAGCTCACTTTGGCTTGGGGGCGGGGGCGCAAGAGGTGGTCTAAAACACTGGTCTTTTTCAACGGGTAAGCAGTTTTTGTTTTAAGTAGTTGAGTCTCAATGCAACATTTCTCAAATTCCTTGAATTTCAACAATCTACACAAGCAGGATATGTGGTTTTCTGAAGTATTTTGAATAGGTTATACATTTTTGTGAATGACCACACACTGTAAAATATGGAAGCTTTCTTTTGGTGCATATTTTAAAAAAAATATGAGGGTATGTGTTAGTGTCTAGTTACAAACATCCTTTCTAAAACTTCATACTCTTCTGACTTCATGCGTGTCAAACGCTGCCTAATCTAGAATTAAACTTTACCATTTATAATTGCCATTATGAATTGTTATTTTATTCCTAGCTGTTTACATTCTCAAAATAGCTGTCAGTGTGTATTATCTACTCCAGAGAGGCCTTATCTAATTTATTGAAAGGTTTTAGGGAGATTTCTGCTAAGTTCTAAGTAAGAAACAATGAATATATTGCTTGCACTGTGTTGAACTTGGGAAAAATAATTTCTAGTTAAACAGAAAACATACTTCCAGTTTTTAAGGATGACTGGTAGTACTCCAGGAACGGATAATTTTCAAAAGTTGAAAAAACGTAGTGGTTTGTTTACGTAACACAAAATAGGTACTAGACTTTTAATGCAAGTTTTCAATAATATGAATATTGCACTTCCAGTTTTTTTGAAGAGGGTGTGACTTTGAGAATTTATATTTGTTTGGGTGTATTAATAAGAGGAAAACTGAAATACATCAGAGCTCTTTTACTAATTTACTGTATAGCAACTCAAATCCACGTACAGTGCCTGCCAATTATTGTTCTTTAGATTTCTGCAGTTAAGTAAAAATATATCCAATGCATTGTTACTCAAACCAGTGAACGTATTATGTGCAGTTTTCTGTACTGTATAAAACTTATGTATGTGTAACATATTTGTATTTTTTCTTCTAGTTTGGCTGGAATAGGGATGAATTTGACTTGCTAGCTGCGGGAAGGTAAATGATATAAGAAGAAATGGATAAATTTTATATTTTGTATCATATAATGTCAGGATAACTTTTTAAGCCCATAGTGATTTTGCATATTATTATTGAAGTCATTTATTTGAATGTTTCTGTTAAGTTTTGGATTCTTTTTCGAGGCTCACTTAATACTCTCTTGTTTGGAATTGAAATTATAGAAACTTCATTCTGGAACCAACTTAAAATAACAAAATGAGGAAAGGAGTGAATGATTTTATTTAACAGTTTAACTTTCTCTTCCTATCCATTTTGTGTCAAGAGATGAAATCTTACAGTACAGACCAGTGATTCCCAGCTTTTTCTGTTTGGCCATCACTGTTGATAGTTGAGATGGTAGAAGGTCTTGCTCTCAAAGATGCACAGAAGGAGATTCAGTCAGAGGTCAGCATCCTTGTATGGTTTTGCAGCAGCTCAGTGTCAGCACTCCTGCTTGCAAACCCTAGTTATAAGTCCTAAGGTTAGGAATCTGATGCAGAAGGCATAGGGTAAAATTCTGTCACCTAATTTAACTTTCTGCATCATCTGACTGTGGTGAAGTCCATAAAAATGAGTGACTACTTAGGTAACCTGAGTATACCTAGTAGTAGTATGCTTGGACCTCCTGTTGCTCCAGCTCCACTGCAGTGGGGATGATGGAGAGATGCAGATTTTCGCCATAATTCTACTGAGTATTTATGGACTATGACAATCAAAGATTTGAAAATCATAATACATAGTTATAATACATTCTGTCCTTCACATTGGAAGTGAGATCTTATAACTCTGCATTTAAAAATAAGCTTTGCATATTTAGTTACACACAGTGCAGGCTGCTAGGATACTGAATTTAGATCAGGACTTCTCAAAATGACCAATGAAACTTGTTTTTTGGTGTCAGATAATCTTTTAGGTGTTCATTTTTTTTCAGGAAATTCATTTGATTCTCCATGTAAAAGTTACTCCTTCCAACTCTTCTTATAGTCAATTTTCAGAATCGTGTTATGTTTAATGTGTAATTTATAAATGTATTAGATGCCTATGGAGGAAAAGAATAGCATGTTCTGTTACTTAGCTTTATTTCCAGTGTTCTATTACATTTTAAAGCTGGATTTGTGAAACTTGATTTTGCAGAATATTTAGTTATTTGAATGCCATTTTCCCAGTCTTGCAGGTCATCTAATTGAATGTGGTGCTCAGTGTACAGGTGGAATATTCACTGATTGGCATGCAGTACCAGACTGGTAGGTAACCATGACATCAGCATGTATGTTTGTAGTGGACCAAAGATGAAGTTTCCTATTGTGTTGTGAGAACTGTTTCTACTTTATTCTTTTGGGGTAGGCAATATGGGCCTCTTGATAATTTTTCTGCCTTAATGTTACTCTTCTACAAGGTCTGTTCTCCCTATTGCAGTTTTCCTTTCTGGTCAACTTGGGGCTTGCTTTCTTAACTTAAGAAGCAGATGATTTGAAAAAAAATTTTAGCCCTTTGATTTTTTTTTTTTTCTTTTAGATTACTTCTTCTGCTTCCTTTTTTTATCATCTGCTTTTTGGAAAGATTTGTTACTGGCTTTCCTGTATGATTGTAATGGAAAAGACAGTATGCATATTTTGGATGCTGTTTATCAATCTTCAGTTAGATCAGAGTTGCCTACTGTTCAGTCACAAATTTTATATCATTTGCTTTGGTAGGGATGAATGTATTCCACAGTCCTTTTCTGCTGTATGACCTCATCTCCACAAACGTGTTGAGCTGTCAGTCCTTTCAAAAAGTTATGTGTGTATCTTGTGTTCAGACTTACTGAATTGGCGTTTCACATAGGTAGGTCCTTCTGCATGCTGAAAAGTACCACAAGGAAGGACTAATGTATCCTGTTTTGACCAACTTGTTTTTAAGAGTAGTTTAAAAGTAGTTAGGGACTACTATGTTTTGCATAGGATGAGTGATTCTGACTGCTGTTTATTCCTGTTTTCCTTGGTATGAGAGGGAGGAATCTTGTCCTGTGTCATGAGAAAGGCAGTGCTTCCTTTACTTGATGGAGGAAAGGGCTAAAGAGCAGTGGGACAGATGCAGGAGAGAAGGGTGGCTTTCATTAGGTGTGTTTGTGCTCCCAAGTTGACCCTGGGAAGGAGGCCACCGGGGGCAGCCTGTAGTCCAGGTGGGTGAACCAGCAGGATGCTGCGCCCTGCAACCTGAAGAGCCGCTCTCCCAGTTCCCTAGGGCTGCCAAGCTTTTTTCTCCTGCTTGTAGTGACTGTTTCTGATTCAGCGTGTGATCCTGAAAGATGTATTCTGCTTTTCTGAGTTCCTGAACACTGATGATTTACAGGTGAAGGCACATATGGCATTGAAACAGAGTCGGACATTTCTCTCTACCTGTTAGAAGGCTACTAGCCCTAATCAAACTGCACTGACTCTTCACTGTTGTGTCCAATGGGAAATCAAATGAGAGGGTTTATAGTAACAAGACACTCTGTTCCATTTCGAAATTTGTAACTGCTAATCTTATTTCTATTCTGATGCATCTCCTGATGATTTTATTATGATGTTTCATGAAACTTCTTAAAATCTCCTGTAATGGCGATGCCAAAAGACCTCGCTCTATAAAAGAATGAAAGAAAAAAACAGAAGACTACTTTTCTTATTAAAATGCTTGGTAGTGCTTTATTTCTAAGGATTTTTCTGTGAGAAATGGCAGTCTGGTTTAAAAAAAAAAAGGAAGTTTGAGTATATTAACCTATGAGATACTTGGAGTGGGAGTAGCTAATTTTACAGACAAATATACATACACTGTATATGCATAGCTAACACTGGTGTATGTGTGTATAAAAATCATATAACTGTCTAAAATCATAGTAGTCTTGTGGCTTAGAGCTGACTGGTGCTGACTTGAATCGCTTCTAAAGAATATAGAAGGTTAAGCAACCAATACTGCTCTGTTGCCTTGTCCCCATCGATCTGCGCGTACTTCTGAACCATGCATGATTGTATCTGTGCTAATACAACAGTAATTTATTTACCTTCAGGTTAAGTCTACTAAAGAATTAATCACGGTGCCTTAAAACTAGTGGTTTTGTTTGCAAATTGAAAAAGTCTTAGGCATTTAATGGATGAAATTCTTGAAATAAAAGCATGTTACATGTTAGCCTGTATGATAAACTCCTAAAACTAGTCAAAATAAAATGAAAGTAACATGTGAGCTTTAATTTTATATTTGGAGAGGCAGAGTAGAAGACTGATTGAAGTGGACTTGTGGTCCAGCACGTCCGTTTAGGATATGGGGGGAAGGAGGGAGGGGAGAAGATTTGTTAGAGAGCTTTGCTGTTTCCCCCCTGCCCCAATAAATAGTTGTTTACTATATTTAGGCCCAAATGCATGAAGGGGAAATATTATGAAAGCTTTTGGGCTGCAGAAAAATGCATTTTCCATTTCATGGCTTAGTAGTAACCTGTTGACTCCTTAAGTTAAAAGAAACTTGATGGGGTGGGGGTTTTGTTATTCAGACACTCTGAATCTGTTTTCAATGTGTGCAGATAATGTGTTGCATAATAATGCACAATAATAATGTGATAATTCATAGTTTCAATAATGACCAAAACATGCAATACCTGCTGCAACCAACATTACTTATATTGCCAATAGGTCAACAGAGCTCTGAGAGAGTTTGCAGAAGTTACTTGACTGTAGTCTATTAATGATTTCTCCCTCATTTAGAAAAAGCTGCATTTTTAGTTGTCTCCTGAAAGTAACTGTGTGTGTAATTTACATCTCAATAAATCATAGTGTCTGTGATACATAAGGTTAAATCCAAACCAGCCCAACAAAGTCAGTAAATGTGGGGGGAAGAAGCCAAGTCAAATCTCTGTATTTGTAATTAAAGTGTCATACGAATTTCTTACTGCCATGAGTGCGTTCATGCAGCCAAGACCACTTAATCGTTCAGCTCTGCAAACACTTACTGGACCTTTATGCCAGAGCTTAAGAAAACCTTTCACAGCGTTTATGCTGTTCTCTGGTGGCTAAACACTAGAGGGCAATCTCTCTCTTCTCCTCGCATGTTATTGCAGAGGGTAGGTTTGGTTATGATTAGACTCAGGTAATTTTTTGACTGGGGTTTTTTCATCCCGAGAACAGTAGTCCACGTTGCTCTTCTGTCTTTGGCTGCTGAAAAAGGTGTAACTGTAGTGCTAAGAAGGACTGATGGGTATGAGGTTTTTAACTTGTAAACAAAAAACAGAAGAATTTATCAAATTTTTAGGCTTATAAACCTTATCTGTGTATTGTTTATGCATAAACAAAAATAATTAACTATGTAAACAAGAGCACTTTAATTTAAACTAAGTAAAGCCAGGCAAGTCAGAGCTCACGTTCCATCATATATTATCATGTCTCTGTGAGTATTGAGGCACTGGATTGGACCCACTTCATTCGTCCAACATAGTTTTGTTACTTTTTAAATTTTCATGAAATGTTTGATGCAGACCACTTCTGGGAACTCAATTCCACTGCAAAAGGGTGCTTTGAGTCTCAGGAATGTTCATGTGGGTATATTGTGGCCATTGAATGGATAGCTATTAAAACCTAAGCTATTCTTTCTTTTTCTTTGTTGTCTCAGTAAAGTGAGTTTTTAATGTAAAACAAGTAAAGTGCATGTAGTTGATAGAAGCCAGACTTAGTTGATTTCTGTATGCTGACCTAAGGCACTGGGATTTCTTTTAATTGTGCTGGCTGTGTCTCCTTAATGTATTTGACTTAAAGGTAGGAATCTTGAAGCTGTAAAGTTTTGCCCAGTTTTCATGAAAACGGGCAGACAGGTAGAGGGGGTAGATGCTGTTTACTTTTCCAGTGAGAGGAAGGCTGCTTGACTCACCTCTTGTGCGGATTCTCTGATGTTTAGCAGAGAAAATGTAAGAAACCATTAGTTCAGTTTGTAGAAGACTGATGTGCATTCTTAAATGACTGATTTTAAGTGAATGTTATCAAAAAAAGGCACTTATTCCTCTTCTGTTATTTGGGTAGTAATATATGTCAGCAGATGGTCAGAAAAAATTATAATACATCATTGCTCCCTATTTAATATCTTATTGCATAGCACTCAATAGGGAATTCACACAATGTGTCAAAATGAACCATGATGCTGGAACTATGTTGATAATGCACAGCTCTATATTTAATTTCATTTAACCCCAGACATCACTGTCTCTTATTTAGTGCCAGTGGGTGATTAGTACATTGTTTTGTTTTGTTTTGAAATGCAGGAGAGAATAAACTAATGCTGATCAGTAGAGTAATCATTTTGAGGAGATGATAAACACTGACATTTTGCCCTAAGCCAAGAGTGTACAATGGTTGAGACTGCATAATCCTCTGGCCTGGGATGACCAAAAGGGTAAGTCAATAGTTGTAGTTTCTTAAGGGCTGGATCCAGATTGCTTAATTTGAGACTTGAACAGAATCCAGCATGCAAGTCCCAATCAGCAATGTGGAATGCCTTTTTCTGTGTAGCACCATCTCTTCCAGGCAGCTGAAAACACCAGGCAGCCTGTCTTATTGCCTGAAATTGTGTAGGCATTAAGAGTTTACATACAATGGGTACTCTGAAATGCCCTAGTCAGATAAGTGATGAATTTTGCCTAAATCAGAATTGCAGCAGAAGTTAGAAAACATGTTGGTACCTACATGTAAAGAGATGCGTATACCTTACCCATAAGTTTGTGCTGATCTTGCCTGACACATGTTAGCAGTTTTGAAATGATTGTAAAAACACTGCTAGAAGTGGTAGCAGTTTCTACATTTTGCCTAATAGCATTGCAGTTAAAATACATGCCCAGAGAGTTGAGAAGCTTGTCTTAGAGCTCTCCTCAGCGTGACAGTCATTGAGTCACATCCCAGGAAACTGTATGAGCTGTAAAGCTAAAAGTTCATACCGCAGCCCTCTTGAACCCTGGTTCACTTCCATGTCACATTGCATTGCTGTGGCTTTTTTGGTTTTTGTTTTCTTTCTTGCAGCATCTTCCCCTGCAAGTAAATGTACTACATTAACTGTCCCATCTTTTGTTGCCAGTAATCTCCTCAGTCTACCAGTAGTGGCCAGAATGAGATACTTGAGGGGTTTGGCGCCTTATGAGAGAAGAAATACCCGTTTTATCTCAGACAGTGTCTTTCTCCCTGAGCCAAACAGGACCCAGTACTGATCATGGACTTTACTTTTTTTGTAATGCAAATGGTGTAAGATATGCAGCAAAACAAGGAGGGCTATCTTCATAGCTGTACAGAGGTTGAATAGTGCATTGTCCCAGAATAGACACGAGAGGAGATCTCTGCTTAGACAGTTCATGTTATCACCTGTGACATGCCCATAAACTGTAACATTTCTGAGAGGCAAAACTGAAGAAAAAACAGCATTTTACATGGAAAAAATGAATCCAAGGGTAAGTCATTGGCAGGCAGAGAACTGACAGGAGACTCAATTTCAGAGCCCTGATTCCTGTTAGAGTAGGACAGCAGCTGTAGGTGGTTGATGAGAAGGTGACTTCAGCAGCAAAACCAGTTTTGGAATTTTGTTACCCCTGTGCTGTAGTCAGTGAGGACCTGCTTTAATTGTTAACTCCTCACCTAGCCCCAACTTGGAGGGGGTTTCTGAGGTTTAATCTTAGCTTGGATTTATTCAGTGCTCTGGTTTACTAATACATATAATTTATTTAATTGTTAAAAACCAAACATGCAACCCAAAACAGACATTTTGGATAAAAGAATGGTAGTTGTCATCTCCTTTCACGACCTGATGTATATTACTTCTATATTTTAACTCTGTGTTAAAAGAACTGCTCAGAATGTTTTAGAAGTAGTACTTTCATATTTATCTCTGGTATTGCATTTTATTAATTACATGATCATATAATTTAATTGGAATTCATTTTAGTAGTTTCCTTTCAGAGTTGTTTACGTTGCTTGATATTGCCCCATCTTACTAGGGGATTTTATCACTAAACTGATGCAATTCTTTTGTTATGAAAGGGTGCCACTTTGGATGCCATGATGGTAGTTGCTGCTGAAGTTCAAGTTCATAGTTCTGTAGTTTAACTCCCCTGCTACACTGTACAAAATTACAACTTGGCTGTGGGTTATCGCCAGTGTAAAGTTGGCATGTTCGAGAGCAGATGTCATATAGTCTGCAGTTATTCAGCAAAATCTACTAGTGAATTGGGCAAAGAGTTACTTCTTTTCAGTGGAAGCGCTGATCAAGGTGATGGTGTGATCGTAGTACCTGTGGTATGTGCTAGAATACCCCATCCAGGTAGCTATTGCTGCTAGTGAGCTCTAACGCCAGGTTTAAGTAGCTGTCACTTGACTGAATCATGCCATAGGGGTGACTTAGCCCAGTTTGTTTCCAAGCTGAAAATTAATTTTAAGTCATGTCTTTTAGCAATATACCAAATACATTTTTCTCTTAAGCATGCATATGTTAATGTAGGCTATTATTGGCATCTGCTGCGAGGTAGTATAGGATGTCTGTATTTTTTCCCAGTTGTCCAGTTATGATACAGATGGAATCCAGGGGCTTCTTGCTCAATTCATTGCATCTCTGTTTTGAATTGTTAAAAAGTGAGGGAAGCTTTCAGAGCTGACGTGACCTAGGAGAACACATATCTTCTGCAACTAACTGAGCATTCAGGCAAGTTCATTGGGTGGTGTTGGACCTTGAGGAGGAAACATCCCTAGTGCTTATCTCGGTCGAAGGCAAAAAGTCTTCCTTGATACCTTCACTAACTGTTGAAACAGAGTAACAATGATTAAGAAATGACTGCAGAGTAAGTCACTGGTTGTAGTGTTCTTTTCATTGACCTTCTGGGTTGTGGATTTCAGAAGGGTTTAAATATAGCTAAAAATTCCTGTCATGCTAGGGCATGCTAATGTCCTGTGTCAGCATGCCTTTCCTAGGAGGACTTTTGTTTTTCCCCTTTGTTGGTTTTTTTGTTGTGGGTTTTTTTTTGGGGGGGGGGGGGCAGGGAGAACGTTTGGTTTTTTGTTTGGTTTTGTTTGGTTTTTTGTTTGGTTTTGTGTGTGTTAGAATGTCTTCTCTCCTTCAAAACATTTTTTTTACAAGCTTTGGGTCAATGCTTTGCTGCAAGTGGTAAGAGCTGAGTGTCTTTTTTTATATAGCAAATATGTCTCAACCTTAGAGGCTATTTAGAAGCTGTTCCAGAAAGTACATTCGTACCTATATGGTCTCCTTCCAGCTACTCTGGCAGCATAAA
>VYZW01051866.1:0-14760 GCA_013401315.1 Balaeniceps rex
GGATGTGCTCCATGATCTTGCCAGGCACAGAGGTGAGGCAAAAAATTATAAAAAATTTCCTCCTTATGACCAGTCTAAATCTACCCTCTTTCAGTTTAAAACCATTGCTCCTTGTTCTGTCACTACAGGCCTTGCAAAAAGTCTTTCTCCATGTTTTTTATAATCCCCCTTTAAGTTTTGAAAGGCCACAATAAGGTCTTGCCAGAGCCTTTTCTTCTCCAGGATGAACAACCCCAACTCTCTCAGCCTTTCCTCAGAGGAGAGGTGTTCCAGTCCTCTGATCATTTCATGGTCCTCCTCTGGACCTGTCCTAACAGCTCCATGTCTTTCTTGGGCTGGGGACCCCAGAGCTGGATTCAGTACTCCAGGTGGGGTGTCACCAGAGCGGAGTAGAGGGGCAGAATCACTTCCCTCAACCTTCTTTTTATGCAGCCCAGGATACTATAGGTTTTCTGGCCAGCTCATGTCCAATTTTTCCCTCACAGGTATCCCCAAGTTCTTCTCTGCAGGGCTGTTCTTGATTAATTCATCCTCCAGTCTGTGCTGAATTGGGGATTGCCCCAACTCAGGTGCAGGACCTTGACGTTGGCCTTGTTGAATTTCATGAGGTTCACATGCGCCCACATTTCTAGCCTGTCAAGGTCCCTGAGGATGACGTCTGTTCCCTCTAGTGAACCAACTGCACCGCTCGGCTTCGTATGATCTGAAAACTTGCTGCGAGCACACTCAAACCCTCTATGTCATTAATGAAGATATTACATAGTATTGGTCCCAATGCAGACCCTTGAGGTACATCACTCATTACTGGTTTCCACTTGGACACTGAGCCAAAGACTGTAACTCTTTGGATGCAGCCATCCAGCCAATTCCTTATCCATCTAATAGTCCATCCATCAAATCCACGTCTCTCCCATTTAGAGGTAAGAATGTTGTGGGGGGCTGTATCAAAGGCCTTAGAGAAATCCAGGTAGATTACATCAGTTGCTCCTCCTTTGTGCACTGATGCAGTCACTCCATTGTAGAAGACCAATCAGTGAGTCAGGTGCAACTTGCCTTTGGTGAAGCTATGTTGGCTGGCTCTAATCACCTCCTTGTCTTCCATATGCTTTGACGTATCTTCCAAGAGGACCTGTTCCATGATCTTACTGGGCACAGAGATGAGCCTGACTGGATGGTAGTTCACAGTGTCCCAGTGTCCTCCTTTTTACCTTCTTCAAAAATGGGTATGATTTTCCCTCTTCCCCACTCTCTGAGGACTGCGCCTGACTGCTGTGACTTTTCAAATATGATGGAGAGTGGCTTAGGAACTACATCTGCCAATTCCCTCAGGACCCCGGCATGCATCTCATTGGGTCCCATGGACTTCTGTATGTTTGGGTTCCTCAGGTGGTCTCAAACATGATCTCCTCTTAAGATGGGTGATACCTGGTTTCCCCAGTCCCTGTCTGAGGTTCAGGGACTTGACAGATCTGGGAAGAGTGATTATCAGTGAAAACTGAGGCAAAAAAATTAAGTATCTCAGCCTTCTCCATGTCAGTTCTTACTCTTCTCCATGTCAGTTGTCACTAGTTGTCTTGTTTTATTTCTCAGCAGGGGTACATTTTCTTTAATCTTCCTTTCTGACCAAAGTGCCTGTAGATACCCTTATTATTCTTGACTTTCTTTTCCAAATTCAGCTCCAACTGTGCCTCGGTTTTCCTGATCACATCCCTACACATCTGGTCAGCATCCCTATATTCTTCCCAGCATACATGTCCCTGGTTCCACTGTCTACGCATTTTTCTTCCTACACATTATTTCGACCAGGAAGTCCTTACTCAGCCATGCTGGTCTCCTGCCTTCCTTGCCTGATGTCTTACACAGGGTAATCAAGAGCTCTTGTGCTCTAACAAAGATTTCCTTAAAGAACTGCCAGCTCTGTTCAGCTCCTTTAGACCTGAAGGCGGTTTCCCAGGGGGTCCCGTCCACTAATTCCTTAAACAACTGCAAGTTCATTCTCCTAAAATTCAGGGTCTTGACTCTACTCTTCCCTTGGCTTATATCCCTCAAGAACATGAACTCCACCAGTGCATGATCACTGCAACCCAGGCTGCCAGCAGTCTTGACCCCTCAAATTAGTTCATCTGTGTTGGTAAGCAACACACCCAGTAATACTTCTCCTCTGGTTGGGCTTTCTATCACCTGCATTAAGAAGTTGTCCTTGACATACTCTAGGAGTCTCCTGGACTGCTTACAGCTTGTTGTGCTGCTTTTCCAGCAGATGTCAGGGTGATTGAAATCTTCCAGCAGATGTCAGGGTGATTGAAATCCCCCAGCAAGGTCAGAGTCTGTGAGCATGGTGCTTCCTGTAGTTGAAGTAAGAATGCTTCGTCAACATCCTCCTCTTGATCCGGCGGCCTGTAGTAAACATCAAGCACAAGGTTTCCTTTGTTGGCTGTTGGCTTGGCCTCTAATTTTCACCCATAAGCTCTCAACCTGT
Organism: Balaeniceps rex; assembly: GCA_013401315.1. Taxonomy (NCBI): domain Eukaryota; kingdom Metazoa; phylum Chordata; class Aves; order Pelecaniformes; family Balaenicipitidae; genus Balaeniceps; species Balaeniceps rex. Next base: position 2,480 of record VYZW01051866.1, read on the forward strand.
TCATCGCTGTTTTCAGAGGTAGCTCAGTGCAATCAATCCATCCATTTTTCCACATAGAAGGCAACACCTCTGCCTCTCCTTCCTTGCTTGTCCCTTCTGAACAGATTGTAATGAGATTGCAGTGCTCCAGGATTCAGTGATAGTGATTAGATCCTAGCTTTCTAGCTGCACAGTAACTTCCAGCTCTTTGTGTTTGTTACCTGTTCTGCGTGCATTGGTATAGAGTCACTTCCATTAGGCTTATTGACTGTGTTATGTTTTTAAAGGAACATTCCCTAATTCCTTTGAGGCAGTTCAGAGGTGTTTCCCTGTTGGTTCCTAACACATCAGCAGCCCCTGGCTCTTCTCTGTTACTCAAAACTCCATCCCCTTCCCCTGGTAAGTCTAGTTTAAAGCTCTCCTTATAAGTCTGTCCAGCTTGTTGGCGAAGACCTTCTTGCCCAGATTGGTCAGGTGAATCCTATCATCTCCTGAAAGACCCAGCTTCTCATAGGTAGACCACAGAAGCCAAAACCTTAAGTATGGCACCAGCCACGCAGCCAGGCATTCACCCGTTCAATTAATCTTCTCCTTCCTGAAACCCTTCCTCTGACTGGGAGGATAGAGGAGAACACCACCTGTGTTTCAGATCCTTTTAACATTGCTCCAAGGGACATACAGTTTTTTTTGATGGTTCTAAGTTACCTCACTGCTGTATCATTAGACCTTATGGTAGCGTAGGATATACACCCTATAGTAGGAGTGGATGATAATCTGTAGGGTTCACCAGGCTTAGAAGCCTCTCAGAGATGTCACAAATGTGACCTCCTGGTAGGCAGCAGACTTGTCTAGAGAAATTGTCTGGATGGCAAATGGGTGCTTTGGTGCCTCTCAATTTAATGCACTGCCATTGATTTCTGTAGAGAAATGTATCTATGCAGCACTTCTTGTGGCCTGACAACTACTGAAAATAAAATGACACATCTGGGAACAAATATTAGATGTCTGACATGCTTTATAAGTAATTCTGATTTCCATGCATAAATATTCTGTATTACAACACAGCCATGAAAGTCACCAAGTATTTTGATGTTCGTTTTCCGAGGAGGTACAGTAGTGCTGTCCACGGTGCTGATGAGGTCCTACCAAGAATCCTGCATACAGTCTGGGCACAAACTGTCAAGAGGCTGAGTTTAGCCTGTAACATTTAAAAAGAAGTTGATCAGTGTGTAGAGAGGTTTTCTTAAAAGAGATGACTAAAGAAAAGTTTGCTTATTTCCCTTAACAAAATGAAAGGTAAGACGTGATAGCATTACTTTCTGTAATTACCTTAGTGGAAGAGAGGGAAAGATTGCATAAGAAAATGAACAATATTGGCATAGGAAGAAATTATATCTGTTAATACACATGGGCTGAGAATTAGAAGTTCATAAATACAAGACTAGCAAATTCTAGAAAAACATAAAAATAGGAATGCCTTTTGTGCATGTAGGAGGAGCACTCTAATCGCTTTTAGTAGGATCTAGTATTTTAGGATTAGATCAGTTGACCTTTTCCATCCCATGTTAAAATTCAGATATCATTTCTCCTTCAGTTGTTGTTTTGCACTTAGGCCCTTTATTGCTCCCCTACTCCTACTCTTTCTCCAACTCTGTCTACCTTATGCATCTTTACTTAATCAGACCAGCAAGTCTTTGTCCTTCCGCATATGCAACTGTACTTATCATGTAACCAGCTGGAAGCTTTTTTTGATTCTATTTCTCTGAGCAAGTATATCCCAGTCACAGACTTATTATTGCCTACTTTACATTTTTCTTTATTTCATCTCGTCTACTTATCATTTTCTCCCTACATACTAACAAGTTCAACCTGGAACGGAGAGTGGAGGTTTGGATTGTGACTGTGTGTGTTAACGCTTTCTGAGATTATTCCATACATATTCTAGTTCTGCATTTTATGAGAGAGAAGGTAGTCACTGTCCTCGTATTTCTCTATTCTTTAACTGAACTCTATGCTATAGTTCAACATTGTTTTCCTCACTTGCTAGAGAGATGAAAAGGAATTAGTTTTTCAAAAAATGTAAACTGAAAGAAAAAAAGGATTAACTGATACTGTGCAATAGCATTAACATGTCCTTAATGGGCACCATCCGTAGTGCAAATACGTGTCTTCACTCTGAAAAACTCCTTGGACTTACTATATAGTGCTGCAAGTTATCTAAATTCTACATAGTGTGTTGTTATTCTTACTACAACTACTAAGATATTAGTCATTATCAGACATATTAATGGACTAATTGCATTTCTGATCTAAAGCAATAGCAGTAGCAATTCCTATGTTTTGAGGTTTGTTTGATTATCAGTGGCTTAACTTTTGCAGTGTACATCAGTGTTGATTAGCATCAGTGGAGGGTTGGTATTTTCAGTGTTTCTACAAACCAGCTGTTGATTGAACAACAAAAATTCAAATAATACACAACTGACTATGTAACTTGCATGCACACAGACACACACATACATAAATCAGTAATTTCAGATATGGTCCTTGTACTCTGTATCTCAGTTCAGTCACAGGAAAATTTGGAATAATATATACCTCACAAAACTACCTTGATCTTTGTAAAGTGAGCTAAAACTCTTTGATGGAAATTCATAGAAGATTGAAAGGTATAAATATGTACCTAGAGAGAGATGTTAAAGATTAACTCATAAAGTAGTGTTTTATCATTTAATGCATATTAAGGCTAATTCAAAGTTTTTTTTTTCCCCCCATAAACAGTTTTAAAGGCATTTCCTGTAGACCAAACTGGAGATATTTTACTCAGTTATGACAACTTAAATTGTGCATGTCTACACTAGAATAAATGCCCTGGAAGTATCTTAATTATGTACCTGTGTCAGAATTTTCCTATTTAACCTCAGACAAAAATCTCTCTTGATTACAAATGTTTCAGAGAAGGTTAGAATTCAAGCATCATCTTACAAAATTCTTTAAACTTCATGACAATCTTTTTGTTATTTGCAAAAGCTATTGATCTACCTGGAATACGTTCATGTTCTGCAACAATTGAAAGAGTCAGCTGGTAACAGGGTGTTGAGTCTCCCACTCACGTTGCCTGTTCTTCACTGCTCCTATGTGAAATGTGTTCCTTTTGTTGCTTCTTTGATGTTTAGTTTCAACATTTCAAGCATGTTATGCAATAATATTAGTCATTGGATAAGACCACAGAGCTGGAACAGTCTAACATCAAATTCTTAGTGTTACTCTAATGGCTAGCAGATGACCTTGTGGTCTGTTCATGTGTAAGCTAATGTGACCTAGTCAAGCCCCAAAACATAGCTCTTAGTAATCTCAATTAACTAAGTGAACAAACTGTTGTATCCAATCAATTCCTCCATTTCTTGATGAGAGACATGCTAGGTGACTGTTCTTTGGAACTCACTGTGCAATTTTCTTCTTGGATAGAAGGATGAATCCTGTCATGAATTTTCTCACAGTCCTTTCCAATGAGAAGGGTCTTTTTAACCTTTTGGGAAGAGACGTTCTTTTTGTGAAATGAAATATTCATCTACTTCATGAAAATCCTCATTACTTAAGATATCATTTTAAGAAAACTGGTGAGCTTTGTGTGTTAATAAACTTACTTTTATTAGTATTTTCTTTAATAGTGGCAAAAACTTGATTTGTTTTCTATGTTGATACTGCCCTGTAATTCGATGTCTATCATCCCAAATCCATATTTGAAAGACTGGTAAAAACACTTGATATATACTTATACTACAGGGAAAACTCAGAGCTACCATGACCATCAAAATAACACAACCTTGTTTTTCAGCAGCTTTCAGAAATCTGTTTTTAATTTCCTAAGTAACATATCAACCTTCACCCAGTTGTTGTTATTCAACATATCAATAGTATGTCAGCTCAGAAAATCCAAAATGGTATCTCTTTTAAACAAATCTGAGAAACATCTCTGTTTCAGTAAAGAATCAGCCTAACTAGCATATATTTTCATACAGCTCCATAAGATGTTAGTCTACTTCAATAAAGTATTATGTTTTCTAATATGCATTACTGAATACTTTACTGCATGATCTTGTCAAAATGATTGAGAATCAGCTTCTCATTCAACTAAAGAATCCCATAAAAGGAATTATAAGTAAAAAAATAAATAAACTGTGAGATAATTTACAAGGATGTAACCCAGTCTAACAAGATTGTAAATACATCATTGCAGAATTTGGTCAAACCATTTTTATTTTCTTTTATTTGAACACAAATATCCAATAACATGGAATCCTTGCAATAGATGTAAAATGTCAGGATTTGAGTCTCATCTTTTTAGTTATCATCATTCCTCTAGTGACCCAGATATGTCATGTTCTGAGCATCTAAACACAGGGTTGAGCTGTGGAGCTTCCAAGAAACAATTTTCTTCAAAGCTTCAGAATGAAAATGGTGGTAAGCAGTTTTTAGAACTGTCTATCATGACAAAACTAGATACACAGGAAAGAATATATTTAAAAAGTGGAAATTGAAGAAATAAAATCTATAAGAAAGAAAACCTTGAAATAACTTTTCTTCTGCTGAAGGAAAGCTGCCATTTTAAAAAGCAAGTTAAATTGGTTTATGCAACTGATATTAGAATTAGAAAAAAATTATTAGAGTTAGAAAAATTATCAAACAAAGCTTAATCACTGCTCTTCGAGTAGCACATTTTCCACACTCCTTCTAGTGAATTAAAACTTCTCCTGGGTAGAATAGCCTAATAATCACTTGTACCTAACATACTTGCCCCTAGTCTGCTGCTGAGCCATGGAACATAAATTGAGAATATTGGATTTCATTATTTTGTCATGATTATTTGCTTAGGAGCAAGAGTTTCTCTTTTTGACCAGACCTTATACCATGTATATTGAATACAGAAGGTCCAAAAAATGTGTCTAATTTATCAGAGTTACAAACTGCGTGGAGAGGATGGAATGGAAACAAGTGCTTGATGTGGTACATAGATGTCCATTAATTGCATCAGCCTTTATTATTCACCTGTCCCAGTTCTGACTGGGCTCAAAGGATTATATCAATATTATCATCATCCATATATATATTGACATTGCATTTCATTTGCATAGCAATTTCCACAACAATAACTTGAATCTTACCTGTATAATAAATATCTCTACATATTCTTCCAGACTGCCTTTCTGCTTGGTATACATGTATGTAACTAAGGAGGAAAGATGAGCAGACTGAACTTCAGATGTCCCAAAACAAAAAGTGAGTAAAAAGAACTTAAAAGGAAAAAAAATCATAATTTTTTTTTTAAAAAAAACTTAACTCAAATGCTTAACAAATGAAGTTCTGTGTTTTCTGTATCTTGTATCATGATTGTGGTATGTCATCTCAAGAAAGGACTGTATCATGTATGTTTCTCTTCCACCTCTGTGTAGATATGGTCACACAATAACGTAGAATCAATTTTCAGTCTAACAATATTGACTGCAAACTGATTAAGGATATGTCTCAGCAATGTGATAAGACCAACAGCTATCACTTTCTAGAAAAAAAATGAGCTAAAGGCTCATGTATTTTCTATAGTGATGTTATAAGACACTGTTTAAATTATTGACGAGAGTTTAAATAATGTTCATGAAATCATTCCCTCCAGATATGACCACAATTTCAGATTATCCCAAATCACAATTATTTTGGCCATTCTCAATATACAGTTTTTCAGTGAGGCAGCTGCAATGGTTTTTAAAACTTTCACGGATTTTCTTAAGTTATCTGATGGAAAATGCTCTCAACAGAATCTTAGGTACTGCAAATTTCAGCACAACACAGGATAATCAAAATCCTTTCTCTTCATAACTGTATTGTTCAACACCACATCCTCATTCTCATTGCATTTCAATGCAGCTTGCACTGAAAACAACTAGTGTTACCCGGAGGTCAACATGTCTTTCATACTAAATATAATTAAGTTTTATGAAATATTACTACCTAAAGCTAAGTGAGAGAAAAACATTTATAGTCCTTTTAGTGCTTTCAAAAAATTAAGAATTTCTAGATAAATTATGACTCTATCACTGAGGAGTTCACTTTGATTCCCAGGTAACAAGACCAGCAAAAAAGAGTTGAAGACTTTCAGCTAATGGGTTAAGTTTAAACATACACATAGCAGTTTATACTTAGAAAGAGAAAAAAAAAGCAAAACCCCCAAACCTTTCATTCACTTTAAAGAAAATCTCAAACTCTACTATGTTTCAGCTAGCATCCTTATCCTTAACATGTTTTTACTAGCACAAGATGAAAGTCAGCATGTTTTGAAGCTGAAACTACAAAATCAAACATCTCAAATGTTATTTGCAAAAGCAGAAAGCAGTAGAACAGTGAATTCTAAGCATCAGTAAACTAAAAGTTGACATGTAATCAATATATAACAAATAATTAAATTGTTTCCAGAACTGCCCCTAGATAAAACTCTCTTTATTCCTCTCTATATACAATGCACATTTTAGTTTCCCTTATTTTAGGAAAAAAAATGAAAACACACCAAAACTAAATGAATAAAACCTATATTTTACTGGGATTTCAGTATTGCAAGTCTTAGAATTTTTTTCTTTATTTTTCCTAGACTTTTCTTTAGTATGATTTCTTTTTGCTTTATTTTTGTAATCTTGGGCAAATCACTTTAACATATTGCTTGAGCTTGCCTCTAAAAATCATGAGAATTGTGTTAAAAGTTGCAACCTAATAAAAGTTATTATAGAATCATAGAATCATTTGGTTGGAAAAAACCTTTAAGATCATCAAGTCCAACCGTACCTGTCCACTACTAAACCATGTCCCTAAGCACCTCATCTACCTGTCTTTTAAATACCTGCAGGGATGTTGACGCGACCACTTCCCTGGGCAGCCTCTTCCAATGCTTGACAACCCTCTCCGTGAAGAAGTTTTTCCTAATATCTAATCTAAACCCCCCCGGTGCAACTTGAGGCCATTGCCTCTCGTCCTATCACTTGCTGCTTGGGAGAAGAGACCAACACCCACCTCGCTACAACCTCCTTTCAGGTAGTTATAGAGGGCGATAAGGTTTCCCCTCAGCCTCCTCTTCTCCAGGCTAAACAACCCCAGGTCCCTCAGCCGCTCCTCATAAGACTTGTGCTCTAGACCCTTCACCAGCTTCGCTGCCCTTCTCTGGACACGCTCCAGCAACTCAATGTCCTTCTTGTACTGAGGGGCCCAAAACTGAACACAGTACTCGAGGTACGGCCTCACCAGTGCCGAGTACAGGGGAAGGATGACTTCCCTGGTCCTGCTGGTCACACTATTTCTGATACAAGCCAGGATACCATTGGCTTTCCTGGCCGCCTGGGCACACTGCTGGCTCGTATTCAGGTCAGCCGTCGACCAACACCCCCAGATCTCTCTCTGTCAAGCAGCTTTCCAGCCACTCTTCCCCAAGCCTGTAGCATTGCATGGGGTTGTTGTGGCCCAGGTGCAGGACCTGACACTTGGCCTTGTTGAACCTCATACAATTGGTCTCAGCCCGTTGGTCCAGCCTATCCAGGTCCCTCTGTAGAGCCTTCCTACCCTCAAGCAGATCAACACTTCCTCCCAGCTTAGTGTCATCTGCAAACTTGCTGAGGGTACACTCGATCCCCTTGTCCAGGTCAAATGTTACTTAACACCTGAATTTGTTTAGAAGACAAAAAAAGAAAGAAAAAAAAAGATGCTCTGTAGTTTCTTTTCTATGTATATATTCATATACACACAAATGTTGGTTCCAATTAGTAAGACGTGTCTACCATGTGAGGCAAAAGCACATTAGAAGTGAGAGGACAAAAAAGATTCCAGCAAACTGTTTCTGGCAGGCCCATGTTAGTTTTCCATAGGGCTGAGTCAGATGTCTGTGCAGTGTTCCAGATCAACAGCTTTGGAGAGCAGGGGAAAGTACTTGAATATTGCTGAGACAGAGGCAAGCAAGTCTAGCCTCACTGGCTAGCTCAGTATCAGCGCCTGTAGCAGAGCTGATACAGAGTGAGAAGGAGGCAATAGGATCTCTGATGAAAGGGCAGGATCTATGCAGCCAGCCTTCATGAAGCATGGGATACCGCCTTTAAAAATGTTGGGAGTCACTGTGGGTAAGATTCAAATTAAAATGACAGCCCAAATGGAACACAGCCAAAGTTAAATTACAGTAAACTGTAATTCTAGCATAAGCTAAATGCATAACACTGGGTTGCTTGAATGCAGACTTTTCAGTGCATACAGCATTTGTTTAGGAAAGGAAATACACCCCCCAAATTGGCTGAAGAAATTTGGAACCACTTGTGATTCCAAACCACAAGGTTGCCATTTATTTTGGGAGAATAATTTCTACTCTTTTTATTGAAGCTATGCACATGGATACCAGAATCTTCTGGCCAGAAGGAGAGCAAGAAAGACGAAACAGGACCAAAAATGTGTTCCTGTGTAATAATGAACTATCCACTTGACATGAAAAATTCACCCAGGATGGGAGGGGAAGTGTTTGGAGGGGCACCACAAAGAATCCTTAAGGACATATCCCATGTCTTTTCTCTTTCATTTGAATCTCTGTAGAACTCTGAAAGTATGTCCATATCAAGTAATAGAAAGTTGAAATAATATAAAATTATCTTGCTCATACAATTATTTCCAAGATAGTTTCATTCAACTTCAACTCAGGTGTCTCTACATAGTACTGTGATGTACCATATTGCTAAGAACTGGGGCCTCCTGTCTCTGGGTAGAAGGACCTAGCTCAAGGCCGGGGACCTAGACTCTTATTCCAGTCTTTCTCACCATTGATCTTTTAACAAGCTCTCTAAAGGCTGACAGTCAGTGAAAAGTTTCTCTTTTGCAAATTACATTTGCAGACAATATTAATGTCAATCAATGTTTATGAAAGGCCCTTCATTTATTAATATGGAAGAAGTCAAGCTTGCACTCTCATTAGTGCTGGCAATGCTACCTTCCAGTATAAGTATATTAGTATGTTCACCACTGTTATCAAATTAGGCCAACAGACCAACCTCACTATATTTATATGACCACATTCAGTCTCTATGTACAACCCAGAAAGTCCAGCTGGAGAAAGAGGGCATAAAACAGAGAAAAAATCAAATCATACTTAATTTTAATAAAATATTTCAGATTAAGTTAAATTCTCTGCCATAACAATGAAGATAATGATTAATGGTTACACTGCCTCAGGATGTTTCCTCTCTGATGTTTTATGCTGTTTGTTTTAAGGATTGGAATTAGATTCAGAATTCAGTAAATCCATTTACTGTATTACTTAGTATTACTTCAACTCAGATTTTTCCATGAGCCCATAGCAATTGACCATATCTATATTTATCAATTTTCATTCTCTTTCAGGTTCTGAACAAAATTGGAACAGATACTAGAAGCAGCACTGAAAAAAATTTGTCCCCATAAATTGTCTTCCTTATGAAACTAAAATAATTCAACTAATATGGTGCCGAAGTTAATACAAGAAGTCATGGAGCATTTCAGTAAAGTTGGACTTCAGTCCCTTTTTTTTCCTTTGCTGACTATGTATTTCCTTCTAGTGGGTCTTTTCCATGAGATGCTACAGCTGCATCATGTCTAACTAGAAATAATTACTGAAACAAGAAGATTTTACTGAAAAACTAGGTCAGAAATGAGATGACTGCAAATATGGTCACACTGGATTTCTACATATTGGTTATATAACTGAAATGTTTTTGGGAAGATTTGCAGAGAAACTAGAAGAAACTACTTCAGGCAGGGGCTGAAAACCCAGCAGTGGGAAAGATGAAAATGCCAAATATCTGCAATTTAATCTTGTCTCTACCTACCAGAAACTTAACCTGGTGTTGATGAGGGATATATCCAACCCCAAAATTTGGGCTTAATAAATGATGCATTCAAATATCCTTCTAAGCACATGTGTGTGCATACACACAGAACCATGCAGAGAAGATTTTCTGGGAAAGGAAGGTCTGGATCACTTACAAGAGTGTGGAAGGGAAAATAGCCAGAATTATTCTCACAGGGAGGGAAGAACTGGAAATTTTTCCAGAGCGTAAGGGGAGAAGGGCAAAATTCTGCATCTCCTGAAGCCTTAACCCCTCATTTCTCTTTTCATTATACAAGAACACACATATTGTTTGAATCATATACTCTGAAACAAGTGCTCAACTGCAGGACTAATAGACTTCTACAACAGGATTGTAGAAGATGGAACAAGAGCAATACTTAATGCCTTCAGGAATTAATTGCTGAACTCATTTACAATATAAATGATTTCCTGTGGTGTTGGTCCTTTGATCTTTCCCTATCCAGTACAAATTAATGCTCAATAAATTTCAATTCTTAGGAATATGGCTACCCTCTGTCATTCACCCTGTTTTCCCTCCATTTGCATTCATAAGAAAAAAGTAAAATGTCTCTCCAGAGACACTCATTCCCCGGGTGAGTTTTCACCCAATGCCTCTTACACCAAAACCAGCATGCAAATTTTCTTGGGCACACAAACATACAGATGAAGACACATGTAAAATAAAACAGTTAGCACAGTTACCTAATGTTAATCAGAAAGTTTCTCAGCTTCAGTTAGCAGAATTTTATACTGTATTGTGCATTGTGAAACATTTATTATTTCACATCCAAAAGGCACAAAAAGACGACTTTTTGTAAATTTTAAACAAATTCCATAAAGTGCATACTGAGAATGTGGTTTACATGCTATTGGATAATGAAGAAAGTCTGGCTATTAGTACATAACAACTTCATAATATGGATGAAAGTATATCAGTGTTTCGTGAGAAATTGCTGTTATCACCTGTTTTTTTACTGATGCTCCTCACAGTTAAGCAGCAGGGCATCAAGCAGACAGTTAAGTGATGTGTGAAGTGCCACAGCCTGATTGCACTGGCCTCAGTTAAAGACTGGGTAATCAATTTCAAATCCCAATGGTTCATGCAGACATCAGAAGTCAGGAATTGCTGTGCTCCAGTATTACACTACAACCTTAAAGGATACAATCAAATGTAGCTTTGAAAACAGATCATACATGTTTTGCAATATAAATAAAATAACACACTTTGTTTTGACAGAAAAGCACATTTGAACTAAACACACTGAGAATTGGACACATAGTGTACAGGTTTACCTTAGCAGTTTTCTTTTGCATGGTAAATAACTTAATGGTAACAAAACCTCAGAATTTTAGAGCTGCCAATAATTAGAAAACAATTTGGTCTCAATTTTGCAATAAGACAAAGTTTTGTGCTGAATTTTCCTAGGATTTTTAAAAATATAAATTTAGAATCACAGAAGATTAAACAATGCAAGTCCATCTTTGCTCAGCTTTTGACATCACATTTATTGACTATCTGATGTCTAGTAAACACTTTTTAGTCTCAGTTGATTTAGGCATATGCCAGTAAATTGTATATCATAATACATTAATTAATTAATTAATTGACCTGCAGCTGTAAAGAATTTAGCAATTCATGTATAAGTATTTTTATGATGGAAGGCTTTGGTAAAAACAGAAGAGAAAGGGAAAACTAATATAGTATATATTTTGGATTAGAAGTAGCAGATATAACTTACAGGAGCCGTAAAAATCTCATGCTCTATACTTCATGCTCTAGGAATGGTGTGAGTTATTTCCAATCGCTGTATCAATATAAGCAGCAAAACACCTTGGAAATGGGTTAATATCTGTCACTCACCCTTGCTTTATTTAGAGGCTGGTCTTAAGCCAGTCCTAAAAATTTATGTCTTTCATAAGACCCATCAGTTTTAACTACGTCTTGCAGTGATTCATGAAATGCTTGCTTTCTGCTATTCTTTCAAAGAATAAAATGATTTTGACTTACTGCTTGTTTACTCTGTGTCTTTCCTCAACACAATTCCTATATGAATTACAGATAGGTAAAGCCATGAAAACACAGTGCTGGATTTAGTCCACTATATTGAATAAATGGACACAGGTTACGTTTGAGAAACCAGAATAGTTCTGATGTAAATTTCTAGACTTGGCACTGGGAATAAGACTGTACAGGCAAGAAGAGAATCACATATTCATCTTTCTCACTGAACAGCAGGAAGGAAGCATGTCACAGGAATAATACCAGCAGCTGCTTGAGACTTTTAAATTACATGTNATCAACGTAGAAGTTTACTTTAGAGCAATTTTGTTAAAGTACCAAATCCCATATTTACCTAATCTTCTATTTATACTTTGCTGAAATATCTAGAATCTACTACTAAATTAT